>JAWWLR010000092.1:78824469-78834854 GCA_035041075.1 Acraspis erinacei | reverse complement strand
TAGGGCCCCTATGGCCTCAGCGTTACGTTCTAGACGGGGGCCCGACTAGTTCTTCCCACTAGAGCCCGACTAGAGATGGGTAAAAATAGCCAGGACCCTATTGGAGCCTTTTCAAAATTTCTGCACGGGAACGTTCTTTTTTCTGAAAAAAGTCTTAAGGGTAAATTGTTTGAATTTCCGAGAACTCGTTCCTTCTTTCTGGGCCTTACAAACGTGAGACAGAACAGAATCCAATCTGATCGAACTTTCGAAAGGCTTTGTGCCTAAACGAAACTACAGTCTACAGACAGACAGAAAGATTCATAAAAATCGTTTTTTCTCATCGAGGGTTTTCAATACGCGGATATTTCATGAAAACCAAGAAATTCAAAAATGAGATAAACTCAATCAGTACCTTCTCATTAGTATAAGAACGTAAAACTTGGGAAACAATATGATCGGTAATTTTTTTTTAGAAAATACGGTTTTAATCTCATAAAATACAATGCCGCGATTTTCTTCATTTTACACTTTATTATAATTTTCCTGCTTGTTACTAAAGAAGATAAGAAACGCTACAAAAATCAATTTAATAATGCACAAAGTATCTCAAGTGGGTCAGAATTTCAATAGGTTCACAGGCAACAATTTGTATTTTCAGCAAATCAAAGAAGAACATTTAAATACTAAAGTTCTTCTTAAAAAAATGTTTCTTTCAAATAGGCAAAATACGTATCGCCCAATTTCCTTTTTAAAAAAACTTACTTCGTCCTCGAAATATTCTGGGCCTTCCAGTGTAGAAGCTTTCTTAATTGAAATTAATTCGGTCTTTGCTTCTTTCGTAACAATATTTGTGGTCCTGTCAAGGAAAAATATCTGTTATTGAGCCATACATTTTTTCCGTAATTTATGCATTAATTAATATCAGCATTTTTAACTAAAAATTGGAAGTCATATTCATAATTGCATTTATTTAGATATAGATAAATTATTTTCCACTCACGTCTTTAATCTAATTTTTTGTTTAAATTAAATTTGAACATCTTCATCTTATCTCAATGTTCATTATTTGAAATTCAAGTGCACAAAATGAAAATGATCATTTTTATCGAGCGAAGTCGTTTACTAACTGCTTTAGTAATATTTTCTCACATGATTAACTAGAAAACTGATAACTAATCTAGTAAGGCCTACTATTCGAAGTTAATAACACTTTTTAATCAGTACTTTTTAATTGAATACTCATTATTCAGATTAAGAGAGTAGATGTCAAGGTTTAGGCACAGGGTACACTTTTGTATATAGTTCAGTGTTTCTATTATTACTGCAAAAATAAACAGATTTTCTTTCTAATTAGAATTGAATCTAGCCATACCTTCCTGATTTCAGTTTTAGTAACTAGTCTGCTTCTCAAAACAATGAAAGGGTCATTATTTACGAGCAATTCAATGCGCTCCAGGCAGTCTGCCTCGTCAGTTTTACGAGGGACGATGGAGAGTGCTGCGAGAAGCCACACACGGCTACACTGAGCGTCGCTGCAATTTTTCTCTATTTTTCTCTCCAATTTGATTATTAAACAAAATATAAACATTTTATCGAAAAACCGACTTCGCCCAAACCGAGAGAGTAATATTAAGATGACGTATGTAAGAAATCAAACAAAAATATTTAAAATTATGGACAGAATCTGACATTCCTTTTTATAACTCTTATAAATCACCTTATTAAATATTTGGAAGTACATTTAAAAAGAATAAGTTAAGAAACCAAATTTTTTAACAAAATTGCATAAGAAGTCTTAAAAAGAAGTATGTTTAAAAAAAATTAGTTTTGAAAAAAAATATACACAAGAACGTGAATTTTTCTACCATAATTGCACGAAAGGAGTTAAAATAAGAGTATTTGTTTCTAAACAACATTGTAATCAGTTTATTAGAAGTCATTAAGCCGTATACACGTCTTACTGTGTTTCCGGTACGTTCCGTTGGGCCGACGAAGTGTCGCCGTACTTATCTGATATGGTTTGCCCTTGAAGCGCCATTATTTAAAGGGCCATTCTGATCAAATTTTCACTTCGAATCCGTGGGAGGAAATCACTCAATAATGAATCAATCGTGGCATCGGACCCTAAGCTTGAAACTGCAAAAATAGGTTTTACGAAAATCAAAATAGCGACATCCAGTATGGCGACTGTAAGCCCAAAATTCTAGGTTATTTTCATCACTTTTACGAATAATAAGACCCTTCATTAGATTTTCATGAAAATGCATACATGGGTTTTTTTCCGTTCGCTGATTACGAATATGCCATTAGATTTTCCAATTTCCAGATGTCGGATCGAATATGGCCGCCAAAAATATGAAATAGTGTTTAATTCTGTTAAACTTTAGTATAAGTACACGACCGTCATAAAGAACGTTTTTATAGTGAATAAAGCCGCCGACAAAAGCATTGGAAAAGTAACGTTTCGGGCGTTAATGAGTTAAAAAGGCCTTACATGCATTAAATAGAACATTTTACATATATTTGGTGATTAGACTTAAACTTTAACTCAATTTTGAGGATTTCAATATGTTTAGCATTTAGGAAAAACGGCCAAGAATTTCATATTAAAAACTTTTGCTGGAAATTTTTTCCTAAAACAATCCAACCTTCCTTCTGGATGTAACCTTTTTGGATCATTTTGACTGTATGAACTGTCTTAAGATATGGTAGTGACATAAAAAGGACAAGCATGCTAGGTCAAAAAATAAAAGTTTTTGTATAAATGCGCTAAAGGTAATCTCTATAGGAAAAAAGATCAGCATAATAAGGATTGAGACATTTAAGAATAATCATTAAGTATTCTTCATTTTTCCACTGCCGATCTTCACTTGTTTTCATGCAGAGATGACTTCAAATCGTTAACTCAATACGCTTTTTTTTATTGCGAGAGCCTAGCTGGGCTTTAGAAAATTGGAATGCCTTCGTGAGATCTCAAAAGTGCCAACAGTAGTTGGTACTAATATAATGAATATATCCCATATGATTTTTGCGAAAAAACGTATTTTCTTATTCCAGAAATGAATTCGCGCATTTGCTTTCCAGAAATATTTTCAACATGATTTCGCGATATAATTTGAGGAAACTTTTTAATAATTATGTATCGAAGGACTATAACTTATGAATTTGAAACGTCAAGCAATCTAAGAAAATTATTTTTTTATACTATATTCTTTTTCGCAGAATATCCTCAGTCCTAAGAGCATGAATATGCAAAACTCTGAAAGAAAACGAAGATCCCGAGAGTTCTGTAACTATGAATATTTAAGTAAATCAATACTCTTAACTTTTCTCTTTTCTGAAATCAATTTTTAACATTCATGTCGATTGGTTCATTAAAAAAGAACTGTCTGAGAATGAATTTCACTCCAACCCAACGCACAATATTGCACGTCAGGTCCTCTCACAAAACTTTTAATTATTCATTTTTTAACACATGAATAAATTAATATGAATATGCGAATGAATATAAATATGTAAAATGAGGTTTAAGTTCTATCTGAAATTATAAGAAATGTGAAATAGGATGAAGGTATGAAAATGAAAAAATATTATAATATAATAAAGATGAAAATAAGCTAGGGACAACCGAACGAAACGGCCACTAGGTTGTCACTTTACGGTCGCGCAATTGCGTAATCGTACCGCTCACGCTTCCTGCGAGGAAAGAATCTTCTCAAGTGTTTGAAATATCATTAATCAAAGTGTAACTTATTGTAATTTCGTATCAAACTAACCCCTGTCGGCACTACAGCAGTAAAATTTTAAAGTAATTTCAACAAATGCTCTTCATACATTTTTAAGGAAAATAAATGCATGATCTGTATCATGTTTCGAATACACAACTCCCCAAAAAAATTAAATATATCACTCTCAGTTTTCCCCTGAAGCAAGGACGTGGCTGTGGTGATATTGTGGTTCCATTTTTTAAATTTTGTAATTAATTCTCTAGTTCTTATTTCAAATAAGAACTGAACGAATTTCCTCTGTATGTGTGAAGAACTTAACGACTGGCTTTTTCATTCTCGTTGAATACATGGAATTTTCATGGCTTCAATTAAGTTGATTCTGTATTGTCTCCAAAATTTTATAAGTTCTCGGTGGATTAATTACTAGCTTGTTCTGACCATGATTTCAACCCTTTTTTTATATAAGAATTTCAGATGTTGATGACGCAGATGAAGCAGTTCATATTTCAAAAAAATCCGAAATTTAAAAATATTATAAAAACGTATGAAGAACGAATCCATTTCAAATCAGGCATGGTTCTCCAGTTTAAGTCGCAGAATCTCTCGAGGACAAAACATGTTTTTTTAGAGGAAATTAGGTGATACGTATTTCTCCGATTAAAAAAAAATCTAAACGGTTATGCGTATTTGAATTTTGTGCTTTGTTTGAAAAAAAACTCGAATCTTTTTCATGAAACCTCTATAGCTTTTGACCTACTTGAGATATTTCTAGTTTTCACTTTGATAGTAATTGCATCTAGCCTACATGTTTAACCTCCATGATGCCGATGGATGCCTTTCTTCTATTAGTAGAAACTTTTTAGAAATATTTTGAAGAAGAAAAAAGGTGAGCTAAACTATTTTTGAGCGTGGAGAATTTTATTTTTCCTCAAAATGTAATTTTTTAATTTTCCTCGTAAACTATGAAACATATCGCAACATAAAAACAGATATTTTGCATGAAACTCTTTTAGACCTACAAACTTTTATCTTCACATTTCTTTCGTATCTGTACAAGTTCAAAAAGTGGCAAGAAATTTAAAGATGGTTTTTTGATATCTCGATTAGATCAGAAGTTATAGAGGTTTAAAGAAACAAATTCGAGATTCTGTCTGAAAAAAATAGGATCGTAATATAACCAAGCCTACATTGTGGGTCCTAGGAGAAGCTGAGAGTGATATACTAAATTCATTTGTAATGTTTGGTGAGTATATTCGAAATATTAAAAATTATGTTTTTCCAGCCATAAAACGCATGAAAACCTTTTATTAACCTTATTTTGACTATTTTCTGTTGTATAGTTATTTTCTAGATATCAATCAAGATATCAATGAATCATTTTTAAGCTCCTATAAAGTTTGATATGCATATCTTTTTGCTTTTATGTGGTTTTATATCACAGAAAAGTACTCAGCTACGCATTTAATCTCTACAATTGTTGAAACTGGAAATAGATACGTATGAAGAACCGAAGTCGTTTTTTGTCGCAATTTTTTTCTTTCTTTTACATCAGAGTCGGAATTTGCGACGTAAAAATTAGTGATCAATGTTGGAAAACTACTCGAGTATACCACAACTGCCTAGAACCACAACCGACAAAATTTCGAGAAGGCTGAATTCCATTTTGAGTCGAAAGGAGACTAAGTTCCCTTTCTCAACCTAACTGCCATTGATTCTAGATATGTCGCGATTTTCCCTTTGGTTCACTAGCTTTCCGATTCAATTATTATTTTATGAATCCTCTGATATTTTAGTCCCAGAAGGATATGAAGGAAGATAAATTTGAATAAATCTCTCTTCGCTCCTTTATGATGAATCTGCAGACTGAAAGGTGTAAACAAAAGTATGTTCGCAAGCCTCACCTATATGCGAATCACAGCCCTCGGCCCGAAGCACAGAAGTTAATTTTCTCGCGGCACGTTTTAATTTCTAATTTGGAATGGATTTTTTTATTTCTCTTTCTCTCTTAACTCATCTTGCAGCTTCTCCTCGCTGTCTCTTCGGGGCTGCCTCCCTGAATACCCCACGTTATATCCTCGGAAGCTGGCTAGTCGTGAGTTTATCATCTTGTATGGTCAAGAGGTAGTCTTATGGAGTGCTGATCCAATGCACAGACCTATAATCCTGATTGCCGCACCTCCAGCACCTACTTAATGGACAACTTCTCTCTTCTTTGTTTCCCTAACTCCCTTGATGTTGACAATAAGTTTGGGGGGGGGGCTTGACGTTAATTTTGATGTTTTTCAAGACTCCGGCGTAGCTCACTCCCTCAGCCGGTTTGTTGAGAACCGCTTTGGGGCGCTTACGCCCTATATTCTCTTTCTTCTTAATCGTTTTGGTTGCCTATTGGATGACTCGATACTCGTAGGGCTCATCGCAGGCTCTCTTGTGCTC
This sequence comes from Acraspis erinacei, assembly GCA_035041075.1. Classification (NCBI taxonomy): domain Eukaryota; kingdom Metazoa; phylum Arthropoda; class Insecta; order Hymenoptera; family Cynipidae; genus Acraspis; species Acraspis erinacei. Next base: position 78,828,711 of record JAWWLR010000092.1, on the reverse strand, counting down.
TTGGGGATGACCGATGCCAGAAGCTATGTTGAGCCCGCTCTGATGAAGACCGCACTTGATACAATAAATACAACTTTACATCTTAGCTTGGGAAGGAATAAGAAGGTGATAGAGATGAGGTGTGGGATTGGGCATGGATAGTCAAGTTACAGGGGAAGGTGGATAAGGAAAAGGGGTGAAGAAAGGAGCGGAAAGAGAGAGGGATGGTATAATGGAGGGGGATGAGGATTGCGGTAATTAGCGGGTCATAGAAGGAGTGAGGGGAATTTTATAGGAGGTGGAGTGAAAGAAATGGTAAATAGAAAAGTTTTAAAGTTTTGTTAACTTTAAACTACGGAATTCTAGTGCCTAAAAGTAGTGTAATTTATGAAAATAAGAGAAGTACATGTTTAGGTATGTTTGAAACGAGTTTAGTGTTTATATGGTACAAAAAAGGCAATGTGGAAAACTCTTCTATCGCTGATCCGGCTCAGACCTGACGGTCTATTTTCCTGTCTTCCAAATAGAACATTGAATTTCTAGATTTTTCTTCCCTGATCTTTGGTAGTTCTGGGCCAGACCAGGAGTGCCAGACCGAATTCAGAGCTTTTATGGTTCTTGGATGGCTAAGCAGCGCCATTCTTGGGGCAGACTAGACCTTCCACACTAGAAGATCCAGTTAAAGTCTGACCTGGTTGATACTAGCGCTAGACTTGGACCAGATCAGATCTTGCAAATTAGCCATCTACATTTTCTGCCTACACACATATTTATAAAATTTAAATATATATATAAATAAATATATATATATATATATATATATATATATATATATCGGTCGTGAGAAATTATAGGTTAGACTTTGAATTGATTTCAAAGGAAGTTGTATCCTGCTGTCGAGCTCAGTGAGACGTCTATTTTGCTTGCCGTTATACATGTATTCTGTTACGTGTACTACGGTTCGATAAGCAAAATCAGCTTTGTAACCCTTTGTCCGTTTGTATTCAATTATTTTCTGATACAGTCTAGTAATTAGTCAGCATGGAGACTCTGCTGAAGATTCTAAACATTATAACGACCCTTCAAGTAGCCTTTGTTCATATCACTGCCACATGCAGACACCACACAGTGAGTGTACATCGGATTTCCGCGAACAAATTATGCTAGAAGGTACAATTCTCAACGGGTTTTGATCCTTTTTTAACTCTTTAGCATTAATTATATAAGAACCTTGTGAAGCCTATTTTTGGAATTTTTCCATTTTTGAAACCAATATACCCATAGAAATTTAGTTACATAATAAGTTAAAACCGATATTACACTTTAGTATAATCTTTTATGATGTAGGGAAATCGGGGGGTGCAGTTCCGAAAGGGGCTTACCTCCGATTAATATGAAACTCCGTATACCTATGTATTTTGACGCGCTAATCATGAATATGATAGTGAGAATACCCGGAAATTTGATTTTCATGGTGAAAACCGTGCAAAACCCATAAAAATCATGTTTTTTACGTTTATCTCAGTGAATAGTGAAAATTTATAAAAAAAAAGCGTCAAATAAGAGTGGTATATTCTTTAAAAATACATATTTTATGTTGAACATATTTTTACCCTGCGACTGACAGTTTTCGAGAAAATAAGGGAAATGTCGGTACGAAGTATAGAGTTTCTTAGGTAACACAGGACCCCTTTTTCAACGTGTCATGGGGTGCGGGAAGGAATCCTAACGACTGGTCATAAAAATAACTTATGTCAGGCACGACCCTTTTTCCAACGTTTTCTGGGAGGCTGGAAGGCACCCCTGTGACTGGTCCCAGAAAAAACTTATGTCACACACGACCCCTTTTTCCAACGTGTCTTGGGGGGCGGAAGGGATTCCAATGACTGGTCACAACAATAACTTAGGTCCGACACAACCCTCTTTCCAACGTTTCATGGGGGGCGGCAAGGCATCGCAATGACTGCTCACGAAAATAACTTAGGTCAGACACGACCCTCTTTCCAACGTGCCATGGGTGGCTGGAAGGCATCCCTGTGACTGATGTCATGGTGGGCGGGAATTCACCCCTGTGACTAGACCCAGAAAGAACTTAGGTCTCAGACGACTCCTTTTCCAACGTGTAATGGGGAAGGGAAGGCATCCATGTGACTAGTTAGAAAAATAAATTAGGTCAGACACGACCCTCTTTCCACGTGTCATGGGCGGCGGGAATGCACCCCTGTGACTGGTCCCAGAAAAAACTTAGGTCACGCACGACCCCTTTTCCAACGTGTCTTGGGGCGGGAAGGCATTCCAATGACTGGTCACAAAAATAACTTAGGTCCGACACAACCCTCTTTACAACGTGTTATGAGGGGCTGGAAGGCATCCCTGTGACTGGTCCCAGAAAAAACTTATGTCATACAAGACCCCTTTTCCAACGTGTCATGGGGGGCGGGAAGGCATACCAATGACTGGTCACATAAATAACTTAGGTCACACACAACCTCTTTTCCAACGTGTAATGGGGGGGGCGGAAAGGCATCGCAATCACTGGTCACAAAAATAACTTAGGTCAGACAGGACTCTCTTTCCAACGTGCCATGGGGGGCGGGAAGGAATCCCAATGACTGGTCAGATAAATAACTTAGGTCAGACACGAGCCCCTTTCCAGCGTGTCATGGGGGCGGGAATTCACCCCTGTGACTGGACCCAGAAAAAACTTAGGTCACACACGACCTCTTTTCCAACGTGTCATGGGGGGCGAGAAGGCATCCCTGTGACTAGTCAGAAAAATAACTTAGGTCAGACACGAACCCCTTTCCTACGTCCCATGGAGGGCGGAAAGGCACCCCTGTGACTGGTTCCAGAAAAAACTTCGGTCACACACGACTGACAGGTCACAGAAATAACGTACAACGCATACCATCCCCATTTATGCCCTAATGTTTCGTGGAAACATATCTTTTGCCGTTACCCCATTTGTTTTAGCATTAATTCATATTTATCGTCTATTTTCTCGAAAACCATCTGTCGTAGGGTAAAAACACATTCAACATGAAATATGTATTTTCAAAGGATCCACAAGTTTTATTAGAAGCTTTTTTATAAATTTTCACTGTTCACTGAGATAGACCCAAAGAAACATGATTTTTATACTTTTTTATGGTTTTCACCATGAAATTAAATTTGCGGGTATTCTCACTATCATATTCGTGATCAGCGCGTCAAAATACTTAGGTATACGAAGTTTCGAATTAATCGGAGGTAACCACTTTTCGGAAATTTATCCAAATCGGGCATGTATATTAAAAAGTAATATAGTCTTTATCAATGGGCTATGAAAAATTCACTTTGGAAAATTAATATAAGTACTACGAAATTTGTAAAAACAAAATTGATATTTAAAATTCACTATATTAAATTCAAGCACGACAATAATGTGAAATACTAGAAAGATTGAAATAATTCTTTCACGTTTTCAAACAGAGGATTCCGAATTTTGCAAATGTTTATATTAAAATATATGAGTCATTCGAAAAATTTTTGAAGGACGAACATACGAAAACGACAAGTTCGTAGTAAACCCGTCTTGAATCTCCGTCAACTCACACCGAATTCGGTAATGTAACTAATCTAACCTTTACTTATATACATAGTATGCATTACACATTCGGCTTGGTAATACAAGTAACAGTGCTGGGTCAAAAATGTTGGGTGCCCCGAACTTTATATAAATTTCGTATAAATGAAGTATAATATTATACAATTGCAAGGCCTTCGACAAGAGCAAATTCAAGAATTCTAATGGTGTATTTTCATGTGCTTAACGTTACAAACGTTCATATTAACTAAATTAAAGATTTTTTCCGAATTTTGTTTTACCCAAATCATTTTAGAGGACAAAAGTTGATATTCAGTCGGAAGAAGTTTTCGAAATTTTTATTTTTGAGGAGGTATATAACCTTATAAATCACCCATTATTCAAAAATGCCCAATACAATTTTGATTGTCGATATTTAAAATTTTAAGAATGTCAAAGATCCTATTTTTTTATCTCACGAATTATAGACTGGGTGAAAATGTTCGACTAGAATCGTAAAACCCACCCTCAATCTATGAATTCCTATAACAGTGCTTTTGTATTATTAGATAATACTATTATCATAGTTTATTATTCTGCGTTTTAATACATAAAATATCAATCTTTGCTACTGAATATACCAATTCTCGTACTCAAGATATTAAATTTTCATATTCTAACTGTAAAGATTCGTGAGT
>JAWWLR010000092.1:78669358-78688062 GCA_035041075.1 Acraspis erinacei | reverse complement strand
ACGTTACTTTTGCATGGTTTGCCCTCACTTGCTTCTTCGGAATCGCATTTATAGTTATCTACGTTCCTGAAACCAAAGGAAAATCCCTCGCCGAAATTCAAGATGAACTCAATTTTGGAAAAAAGAAGTCTAACCATGTCGAAATTATAGTCCCGTAGGGATAATTTCAAATAGCATTATGATATTTTTAATCTGTTATGTTTTGAATTTTAATAAGTTATTTTATAGTCACTAGATTACTTATAGCAGAAACGCAAACGAAAGACTGTTAGACAATATTCGTAGGATATCAAATCCTCCTCTGGTAAAAATTTCTAGTAGAAAGTTCTTTCGGAAGCTATCCCAGCGTTTCCATTTTTTTTCGATTTTTAGCTAAAATGCCGCCGTTAATTAATTTATAATCGATTTACAAGCATCCGAGAAAAAATCATAAGCAACCCTATCCGAAATTTTTACCAGGGTCCAATATGTTATATGTAATATCAAATAATAATATTGATTTCTTTTTGCATTAAAGCATTATTTTTATTTTGATACTTGTACAATATTCTACTCTTTCTCAAGTAACAATAATCTCATTCGAATTACGTAAATTATTTAGTAGACTCGTTAAATACAGCTCGAGTAGCGTTCGCTTTTTTAAAAAAGATATGGATTGTTGCTAAAGGCAAAGACAAGTTCAGACAGATATGTACTTAAGCTGAAAATTCGTTTGGTACAACCCTCGTTTTTGAACTTTTCATTTTTTCTCTTCAAAGAACACCAGAAATTAACTAGCACTAAATAAAATACTCCACTCCGATTTGAATTCATTTTAGGCTTATCACTTATCAGTATTTTCAGTAAGCGTCATATGGAAGAAGGAAAGCCACACTTATCGAACAAACGTTCAAAAATTTTGAAAAAGTTAATACTGCTCTCCTAAATTTAATACACATATTTTTACAACTTTATGCCAATTCTACTGTTTCCTTAACACCTTAGAAATTAAGTTGTACGTATATATCTATATAGTTTTGTGACAGACACTTTACGTATCGCCATGTCTGGCATATAATTATAAATACACACGTCGCTACTTTGACAATTGAAGACAAATTCCAACGATTAATACCATACCGCCATGCTAAAAGAACCTCGCTCGAAGTGAACATCTAAAAACGAAATATTTTAATTTTTGGCTTTGTGTGAAAATAAAACAAAACAAAACAAAATAAAATAAAATGCTTAGTCACAGAATTGTTCGCCTACATTAGATCTAGAAATTTTCTTCAGGTCATTTTTTAATCTTGAAACCGGTCATTAAAAATAATAAATTAAAATTTTTGGAGAAACAATACGACAAGGTAAAATGTTTAAAGGCAAAAATTTTCGGCTGAAAAAGAAGTCTCTGTTTTGGACATTCTTTAATTGAGCGTCAAGTGTGAGACACGTGATGAGAAAATATTCGTTAAAGTCGAAGGAGCTTTAACAGAAGAGAATTCATAATCACCAACATTGAACTCTTATAAATTCTCAGATACCTCTGAATTCTGAAAATCATCTAAATTGTCTGAATTCTTATAAATTGCCTGAATTCTTCTAAATTCCTTGAATTCTTCTGAGCGCTACCCTTAAATTAGTTTGTAGCCCTTGAAATTCCACGAATTCAAGGAATTCCAAAGACTTCAAAATTTAAGCAAGAACTTCAGAAGATTTTAAGTAAGTTACAAGGATTTAAAAGAGTTTAAAAGCATTCCAGGCAAATCAAACAAAGACAAACAATACAAATAATATGTGAGTATATAGGAGATTTCCGCGTTTTTCTGCACAAAGGTCAAAAATATCTATTTTGCAGGGCTCAGATCGACTCCTTAAAAATATTTCTCATTAATTTTCAAATATTCTTTGCGCAATCAAAAGAAACTTTACTTAAAACAATTTTTTAGCAATAGATTTTGAACTGATAAACTTGTCAAATAGTCTAAATGTTGTATTTTCAACAAATTAATTGAATCAAAAAATTGCAATCACAACCAAAAAGTTAAGAACTTTCAAGCAAAAAAGGCCAAATATTTGGATTTGCAAACAAAAAGGATTCAATTTCAAACCAAAAATACACATATTTTAAAATACGGCTAAATTATGAACCTGAGAAGTCGAATTTTCAACCAAAAAATATGACTTTTCGACAATAAACTATGAATTTTCCTTCCATAAGGACGAAGTTTCTGTTTAAAAAAAGACGAATGTTCAAAAAATCAGTTGAATTTTTTACCAAAAAATATTACTTTTAAAACATAATAATTACATTTTTAACCAAATGGTTGAATTTAGAAATAAAAGAGAAATTTTCTATCCGAATGTTTAATCAGAAGGAATGAATAAATTTAAGCAAAATAACGAGAATCAATGGAATCGGCGCCATTTGTTCCAGTTTTGAATTTCAAATTAAAAAGTTTCATTTTGTAATAAAATTGAAACTAAGTATAGGGAAATTCGGAAAAAAAAGAAAAAGTCGATTAGTCTTATTTTTCTTTTTAAAAAAGTCGCAACTTTTTAAAATTACCTGCCAGAGCGAGGGTCGCTTTCCACTGATAGTACATCACTCATGGACTCATCATTATCAACTTTCCGAATCATAACGATGGTTTCTTAACACGAATGGTTCTGTTATCCTAAAATGCAACACATAAGTGGTTAGACGTTTACGCAACTGCATGCACTAGTCGAATGAAGATTCGAAGGTCCGTGGCACTTAGTATCGAGACGGATCGTGTAGACAACCAACGCGAGTGGTCATTTAGGCACGTTTGAGACATAAACTTCGAGAGAGATTCTTTAACCTTGGATATATCGAATAAAACAAGACATCTACAATTCTCTACTGTTGAATTTACACTTTACAGGCTTGTTTCTAACTACTGAAAACAACATTGTAAGTTGATTTAAAATTTGATTTTACGCAAAGGTCTAATTCGAACTTAAACTAACTAACTAAAACATAGAACAAGATTCACTATAGGAGTCAAGTCAAGAATTGAGTTTTTATCAGATTCTGATTTCAACTTAATTTGTTTTTTAAAAGCACCATTTGAATTTCAAATAATATGCTTTTCGATATTACACTTAAATTGAAGTGCTGATTGCACTTCCTTCATTGCACTTCAATAAAAAAACATTATGCAAATTATGTATACTACCGGTCAAAAGTTTGGATCCATCTCTTTTTTTATGATTGATTAAGTTCTTTTAATTTTAATTATATCAGAGCTACAAAATTTTCTCTGTACAGGAATAATTTGTCTCAAAATTCTGTATAAAATGAGCCCCGGATGAAGCCTATTTGTCTATTTTCCAAGTAGATATTGCAAAAATTGTGTAAATTGCAATGTTTTCTTCAATTTTAAATAACTTCCGCAATAAAGAATATTTTTTAATGTTCCTGCACTCATTTTAAAGATAATTTCCCACAGTATCGCAAAAGTTTATTAGCATATAACAACTTTAAGTTCTGGCACTGTGACAGGATTTTTTTTAGATCTACGCTTATAAAGCTCTTGTAATTCTGTTGAATGATAGCTGAATTTCTCACACTGCGATAGGAAATTTTTGAAGATTTACACCCATTAACTTTTGTGACACTGTGGAAAAATAGCTTTAAAATGAGCCTACGAACATGAAAGTTTATTGAAATATACACTAATCTTGTAATATCTGCTTGAAAAATGAACGATTTGGCTTCATCCTGGGCTCATTTTATACAGAATTTTAAGATAAATTATTCCTCTAAAGAGAAAATTTTGCAGCTCTGATATAATTAAAATTAAAAGAACTGAATCAATCGTAAAAAAAGAGGTGGACCAAAACTTTTGACCGGTAGTGTAATTTAATTATTAGATTTTTAGACCATAGCTGAGTATCACATGCAAATTGGAATGATATTATGACATCTGCTAACATCTAATTTTTTGAGATCCATAAAATTCAGAGCAAGAACTCGATGAGAATGAAAAACAGTTCTAAAATTAAAAGACTGAAAACAAAACATTCTATTCAATCTTCAGGCTTCAATGACTGACTAGGGCACACATCTAGCAGTTGTAATCACTAAAGTAAATGAGAATATAAAACACAACTAGTGATATCAAAGGCAGTTTCCGACTTCGCAATGTTCTACTCAATTTATAAATAATAAGAAATCGATCTTTGGTTTAGCAGGAGCCATTGTTCTAAAAACGTAATGATGGAATTTGCAGGCATTGTCCAATTCAAATATCGCTCTTTAAATTGACATCCAAAGTAGAACAATTCAAGCTTTTCAGAATTGCTTGACTCTGAATGTCCTACATTTTTCTGCATTGCGCGTCCTAACTAATTTCGTGTTCGGTGTCATCATAATTACTTTAGAATAAAATGCTAAAGTCAATTAAATGAATTATCTAACGGCATAGTGTGCAGTCCTTAAGAGTATTTTTGGAGTCGCCGGATTTCACATTGCTGTTACCGCAGGCAGCAATGCGATGAAATTTCAAACTAAATGTATCAGTATAGATAATCATCTCGTGGAAAAACAGCTCTGGCAGCCTTTAACTCTGGGTCGTATTGATTTCTGTAACGCCTGGCCAAGAAAGCCGCAATCACCTAAAATGATATCAAGTGTGATTGGAAGATTCAAGATAATTTTCCTGCTGATTATCAAGCAGATGAGTGAATCATTCAGGGAATCAAAACAACAAAGGTGACTTTTAGTGATAAGAATAATCTTCTGTAAACTGAATGTCTATAAATAAAAGGTTTAAGCTTTGAAACTCCAAGATTTGAAGTCAAACAATCGAAAGTCTTCAATTGGGAAAGCTACTGAACTTGAAGGTTTTCAATGTGGTAGCCTTACACGTTTCAAATCAAGATTACAGTTTTGGAAATTAGCGAGTTTAGAACAATTATATTAGTTACTTAATCTATATATATATATATATATATATATATATATCAAAGTGAGCGCTGAGTTAAATAATGGATGGCCACAACCAATTATATGAAAACACCCACCATCTGTTAGGATGATCATGCGAGGAAACAGGGGACATAGCGATGGTGTTAGACTAGAGAAAAGCACTAGGATTAGCTCGCGGATCTTTCTGGTTCCTGTAGCGCACTGTCAACCATACACCAACGAACTGCAATTGATATATTTTGTTAAAATTATTTATCAAAAAACGCACGCTTTTATCATGGATCCTTCCAAAAATGTTGTAAGTTCAAATAACTTTGCATGGTCACAAATTCTTAGCTACGATATAAGGTAACAATATTCTTTTTTAAAATAAGATGATATAAAGCTAAAAAATTATATTTTTACATAAAGCTTTCGCTAGGAGTTGAGTCATCAATTACGTTTTTTGGTACTTTTATTATAAATTACTTTAATCAGAGACTTACTTTCAAACGTCTTGCGGAAAAAGTGATGTTATGGTAATATGATAATATGATGTTATGCATTTGATTTAAAAGTTGTTATCATATACAGATCAATTACATGACAATTAATTGTGTTTATAAAAAAGGCTTGGTAATGTACACAAAATAGGTATATGTATAATCAAAACCAGGAGTTCAAATCTGATTTTTATATTCAATACTGTTCTATGAAATATAATTACAATTTAACAGACATACATTTTTTCTGCTGATTCAAAACCGATACAAAAATGTTATACTTCCACACGGAGAGAAATTTCAGGAGATTACATAACGGCACTACTTCTTGGTTTTATTAGGGTTTGGCGCGAGAACTAAGATCTCAGAACCCTCGCTCTTAAAGCATAGGGCTCGACGTTTCAAGCATTAGGCCACGCCCCTTTCTCTCAGATCTCGAATTCTACGATTTTAGATTACAGAGTCCGAGACCTTAAATCAAGTAAAAATTTTAGCTCTAAACTTACGCGCTTCCTTGAATTAATCTCTTGAAATTTCTCTCTGTGCAGAAAATAAAAAACTTAAATTCAACAAATCTTTTTAATCTAGCTTAGCTCTAAAAACTAGCTGTGATTTCGATCTCGGGTGCTTTCATTCCGTTTGTATTTACAATATTATGGTGCTCATTTTATCAGTACTTTGCATCCTCATTATAATAAATTACCAAATATATTTTCTTCCTCATAGTAGAAGAAAAATAACAAGGTACAAATAGGTCAATCAAAGCATCTCGAATAAAAGATTCTTTTTTATTCCTGTATGCACTTTGAATCATGTTAATGAAAAAAGTTCTGCTATAAACAACTTACTTTTCTAACTATTTAAATGACCATAACTTACTTCTGTACTCTTCAATACAGTGTATTAATATTATAGGTCAATCGATTATTCCCATAAATGATCATAATTATATGATCATAATACATTTTAAAAAAATGTATTAATATTAGAGATGAATATGTCTTAAAACTGATAGAAGTATTGCCAAAAATATATATTACCTTTTTGTTAGCACTTTATAATATTTAACAAATGGGGTTTTTATGTCCAACTTTTTTTCATTAACATAATTCAAAATTCATGCAAAAATATAAAATATTTCTTAACACGAGACGAATCGATTGACTTTAAATGTGAATACATTTTCTTAAAAAATGAGGAAGTTATAGTTAATTATAATATTTGAAAAATCAGTTTTTTATAGTGAAACTTTTTTCATTAACATAAATCAAAATTGATTCAAGAATAGAAATGATTCCTTGATTCTAGACAAATCAATTGACCTACAATATTATTAGGAGCAGAAGTTTCGATTGGAGAAGGCAAATGAGCTAATTTATTTTTTTTAAACACACATAAATATCACATTTTTACAGAGAAATAGTATAAGTTAAAACATATTTAAATAAAAAAATACCGTTAACATTCACTAGTTAAAAGATAATTTTAACGCTTCTATGATAAGAGAAATATGAAGAAACAATTTTTGGTTCAATTGAAATGACGATATAAACTTACTGGAGAGATAAACCTTGCGTCATACCATATGTATAAACATGCCACACACCTTTACCTAATTTTATTACATAACGTAAACTTTTTTAAATTGTAGTTATCGTAGCAATATTGTAACTATTAAATTTCTTAGAGAATTTTGTAAAATTATTATAAAGAGGAAGGCAAATCTTTAATTGGTACACATGTGAACGAACCTGATTGTTGTTTACTGCCTTATGTTTTTATTAATGAAACAATTTGTATAATCATTATTGATCAGTAACTGTTTAACTATTTTTTAAGTTTCCAAGTGCACATTATTATGAGATAATAATATTGTTCTGTCAAAAAGATTGTATACGATATTTTTTTTCTGTTGGATAGGATTATGTGAAAAAATTAGTGATAATATGAATAGCATTTCTAATTAACCTTATGTCTAAGAAATTAATACTCTTATTCTATTCTAATTCAAAGGTAAATTGTAAAATTTTTTTATAAGAATCAAAAGTCTTCATAACTACAACAGCATGTTTTTTTAACGCATATGATCGTATAATCGACATATCTGTAATATTGAAGAGGAACGCAATTAAATATTTTCTTTATAAATATTCTTATTAAAAATGAAAAAGGTATTTTCAAGAAGAAATTTCGTACAATATGTAATATCATTAAATGGAATTTTACATTGGTTACGAATAAATTTAACTCTATTTCCTCAACTTTCTAAAACCATATTATTATCTCATAATAACTTTCAGATTAAAATGTTAATAATAGTTTAAGAATTACTTATCAATAATAATTGTACGATTTGTTTCATCAATAAAAAACGTAAAAATCCACAAGAAAAAAATATAAATATCACTCTCACAATAACGTAGTTAACAACAATCAGATTCATTCCCATGTGTACCAATTTAAGGCTTGCCTTCTTTTTTTCTAATAATTTACCAAACTGTCTAAGTAAAATATAAATCTAAAGTAAAAATAAGTAAAGATACCTCAAAAAAATGGGAAGAAACGAATCTAGTTTACAAACTTTCCTGTAAACAATGCCCTGCATAAATACCAATTTAACTTACACACATTTGATTGCAATAACGTAAAAATTATTGATCGAGAATCTAACTATAAAAAAGACTGACTTCAGAGATGATCCATGTCAACATTATTTCATATAATATTAATAAAAAAGAAGATATTTATACTCTCAGTAAAATATAATTGCCATAATTACAGAAATGAAATTTGTGATTAACTTAAAAATAGATAGATGGACATTAATCTGTATTATTTCTCAATGTATGTGGGTGGTATGTTAGCGTTAATTTTTTCTTTAAATCTGTTTAACTTACACTATTTGCCTGTAAAAATGTGATATTTATGTGAAGTTTCCGATTTAAACAGAAATTTGTTTGTCATTAACATAATTTAAAGTTCATGAAAGAATATGAACGGCTCCTTCATTCGACATTTTGACTGAACTATTTGCAATATTTTATTTTGACTTCTTTATCATAATGAGGAAGCAAAGTGCTCATTAAATGAGCACCATAAAATTTTAGCTTCGAAAAAAATGGAAACACCCGAAGCCGAATTCCATAAAAAATAATTATATTCAAAACAATTTTTCATTTCTTTATTGATTTCTTGAAATTGTCAGTTTTTTCTCAGGTATTTTTGGATGCCAAAACATATTTTTAAACTCAGCTGCATACATTTTTCTTAAACACACACATTACTGAGATATTTAAAAAATTTTCTGCTCTTACATTTTTTATTCTCGAAGCATAACGCATATTTTTTTAGCAAATTTTTGTCAGCAAAAAATCCTCGAATGTATCGGAAAAAAACTCTTGTTATTTCTTTAGAAACATTTTTCTAGTATTCCGAAGCAATAAAAAAAAGTAACTATCAAAATGAAGAAAATAATAATTTTCTCTGACACATTTTGATAACGCGCACAACATAATATTTATATAGTTCAATGTTGTTAATAAACTTTTAGTTTCGTAACGCTACAATTAAATTAATAAATGTGCAGAATTCCTGAAAAGAAAATCAAGAATCCCATGACCAAATTTTGACAACCAGCATAAAGTTTTCCTATTGCAATTTGAAAAAAGATTTAAAAAATCCTAAAAGAGAAGAGAAAAAAATTATTTTGTGGACAAGAATAAAAAAGAGGAAAGAAAAATTATTTCTACAATGATGTCTTTTCATTTTTCTTCCCTTTTTTTTATTTTTGCCCAAAAAAAAATCATTGGTTTCTTTTCTTTTTAGCAAAATTTTTACCTTTTTTTAAAATTGCAATATGAATATTTTATGGTGGTTGTCTAAATTTGGTCGTTGGATTATTGTTGGTTTTATTTTCAGGAATTCTGCACATTAACTTGATTATTTTAAACTTCGTATTTGTTCAATATTTTTTTTTCCTTTTAATTATAATTTTCATTAAAGTTAACCATAATAACTTGAAAACTTCTTTTCAATTAAAAAGCTCTAATTCTTTTACAGAGAAAATTGATCGAAAACACATAATATTTTTGCGCGTAAATGTCTAAATATAAGTTAGATGGATAATTAATCTAAAAAATGATAACTTTTTTCGAAGTTCATACAGATACGTAATTTTTAATAAAATTCAAACTATATTCCTGATAAATATTAATTGCTCGTAAATGTTATGAGCCTTAAAGTAAACAGAAAATTGCAAACCCAATTCCTAAATTTTTTCTTACAATAATGTTTTTGAACTTAACAGTTCAAATTTTGAGCAAATATGCCTAACCATAAATTGTCTCATAATTTAAAGAAAATATCAATTTATTTCAGTATAAACTTTTTCAAAAATTCATTTCATTGTAAGTCTTCCAAAAAACGTTCCTTTTTACACCCGAAGAATTAAGAATTTTCCATAACCAATTATGAAACGATGGAGTAATGTAACCGATTGAAATTTTCTGCTATGTGAACTTTTATGCGATCTAACGTTTAAAGCACTGATGTTTGTCAAACGTTCAAACGATCAAGCAGAAAAAAACTACTTACAATTTTTTTCTGGTAAACATCTCTATATTGGGAAAACATGCTTCTAACGATTTTAGATAAAAGACTTCATTACCCAAAAGTTCGTTTTCTGTTATTCAGTGTATAAAACAGTGATTAGTGTAGTTAGTATGTAAAATTATGAAGTGTAGACAACATTTTTCAAGGTAATACATTTCTTATAATAAATCGCTACTTTATTTATTGTTTGAAGGTATATTAGCTGAATGAATTCGATTATAAGTAACTAGAAAATTCAGTTATTAAACTTACCTCCGTAAAACTGAAGAAAAGTCCTATGCTTCCACATAATTTAAATGCGTAATCGATAGTGGATTGAAGTTTTTGCATGCAGGGAGGACATTTGTCAACTTGACTGCACACCTAGCATATGATACACATATAATAATTTAATTTTTTTAAATTAAGGTTTAAGAAAAATTAATTAAATGATTAAATTTACCGCTGGGCAAGGAATACTATGTATATCAGAGGAAAAACTTTGTGTATTGTTGAAGCCACAACAACCGAAGGTATCCTGAACTTTTTCCTTGAGATCAGGTCCCACGCTTCTCCATCCCTGGGAAAATGAAAATCAATTTTTTTTAATTTCGAATATAATTTAGGAATTTGAAGTAAATAAAAATCTTTTGTTTTTAGGATATTACTTGTTCCGCTAATTCTTCTTGTTGCTTCGTATTTACGGCAAGACATGCGCAGGCAATGCTAAACTGGACGAGGAACAGCAAGAAAAGAATAAGCATGTACTGTAAACAATTGTTAAGGAATAATCTGGAAACTTTAATCGCACGATTTTAAACTATTTGACCTTCTGTCTAAATTGAAAATTAATCCTTAATTATTGTACACAAATTGTTTCTTGCGTAACATTTCCATTTTTTAAGAACGTGTTTCATGTTTTCAGGCAATATTTGTACAAAGAACTGTCGGTTTATTTGTTGGGAAAATGTTTGCACCTGCTTAAAATAATGATATTTCAACATTTTTGCAATTACAATTACAAATAAATTTTGTAATCGTCGCATCGAAACGTCCGTGAATTTTTCAGGTTGTTCGAAAGAATGTATTCTCCGAATTTCTCGCGAGCGTGCTTATTATATTTCAATAACATTGATTCTTCATTTTTATAAGTAGTTTTATATTACCTCATTCAACTATTTTGTTGAAAATTCGTTTTTTTGGTTTGTTTAGTCGAAGATTTTGACTCAAAAAATCTTTTTAGTTAAAAATTAAATTAAAAAAAGTCTTCTTTTGATAAATTGAACTGTTTTTAGTTATTAATATTTAATTCTTTTTTTGATATATCAACAACTAAATTTTTCATTCAGAATTCATAATTTTTTTAATCAAAATTTTATTAATTGGTTAAAATTTAAATAGTTTTGTTAAAAATTAATTCTTTGTGTTCGAGATTCATCATTATACTTAAAAATGCATCTTTTTGGTTGAGAATTGAACTATTTTGTTGGACATTTGTTTTTTTCCTTGACTTAAAATTATTTTTTTGCTGAGAATTGAATTATTATGAAAGTTGAAACTTTAACTGGTTTGTTGAATTTTTATTTGTAAATCATTTTTTTTTAACTGAAAATTTAATTATTCTAGGCAAATATTCCATCACATTGGTTAAAAACGTATACCGTTAGTTGAAAATTACCCTTTTAACCAAAAATTTAACTATTCAATTGTTTTTTTGAAAAATTGTCCATTTTAATAAGAAATCGTATTTTTGGTAGAAACTAATGTTCATGTTTGAAAATTCATTATTTGGTTTGAAATTTAACGATTCATAACTTTAGTTAAAAATTCATCGGTTTGGTTGGAAATTAATCTTTTTAACTGAAAATGTAACTGTTCCATTGTTGGTTAAAAATTGTTTCGTAAAAAATTAATGTATTTTGTTTAAAAATCGTATTTTTTTGTAAAAAATTCATCTTTTTGGTTGAGAATTTAAGTAATCCATTTTAATGTTCATAATTTTATTTGTAAAATTATCCTTTTGGTAGAAAATTATAAAATTCCAGTTGAAGATTCATATTTTTAGTTGAAAATTCATGTTTTTGGTTAAAAAGTTTACGAAGCGGCATATCTTTAGTTAAAAATTCATCAGTTTGGTTAAAAACTAAATTTTTTTCTACTGAAATTTTTTGGTATTGAAAATTTTGGTAAAAAAATAATCTTTTTGTTTTCAAATTAATATTCTTGCTTGAAAATTAACTTTTTTGGTTGGAAATTCAAGTATTTCAATTAAATATTCATAATTTTATTTGCAAATTTATCTTTTTGGTTTAAAATGAGACAACTCGGTTGGAAGTTAAACTCTTTGGTTAAAAATGTATCTTTTTGGTTTAACCTTGATCTATTGCAGTTGAAGAATCATCATTTTAATTAAAAATTCATAACGTTGGTTAAATTATTGATTTTTAATTTGTGGAAAATATATTATTTCAACTAAAAACTTAACTATTCCATTTTTTATTGAAACCTGATATTTTTTAGTTCAAAATTCAACTACTTTGTTGAAAATTGATCTTCTTTATTTAAAATTTAACTATTTAGTACCTCAGAGATAAATGTAAGAAATGAATGGTTATTTACCAGTATTATTTATTTATTCTATTGTACATTGATGAATTGAATCCTTAGAAACTAAAAAAACCATTATTTATAATAGATTCGCGAAACTGTATATATTTTGAATTGATTTTAAAAAAACCTGGCATTCTCAGGGAATTTTTGTCCAGGATTTGAGTTCTGAAAGTTTTGCCACTATTATTTAATTTTTAATACTCAAATAGGGACAGATAGTTTTCGAAAAATTGTTTAGTACGGAGAAATCCGAACAGGAATCATATTGAACTCAAAAACATTGGACGATGCTTTCGAAAAATTATTGCTGTTTAAATAAACAAAGAATACACAACTAAGAATAAAAAAGCAAAGAATATCACAGCTTAAATTTACTTTTAAAAAAGTGAAAAAGTAACCAAAAGTGACTAATGTTCTTTTGAAATCAAAATAATTGAATAATAAGAATTCCAGGTGACTTTTAACGAACTCATGATAAATAAAAATAAAAAACAACTAATTAAATCAAATTCGAATGAATTTAGGAAATTTCAGCGAAATGACAAGAATTCCATCAAATTAATAGAAGTTCAAAATAATTTTTTTTTAATATTCAAATAATTTAAGTAAAATTGGAGTGAATTTTTAAGAATTCAAGGGAATTTGGACAAATTTGACAAAATGCCTAAGAATTAGGCATTTTGTTTAAAGAAGTTCAGGACCAATAAAAAAAACTATTCGTTTAATCCATTTAATTGAGTTATTCAGTAGTATTCAAGTAAATGCAAAAGAATTTTCAAAAATGTAGGAAAAGTAATCAGAATTCAGGGTGAATTCCAACTGGATTGAAATGAGTGGAAAAAATGGAACAAATCCGAAGTATTCAACTTATTTCAATAAAATTAGAGTGCGTTTAGAAGAATTCAAGTGAATCTAAGAGTTCGTGATGAAATTCATAATAATTTGAAAGAACTAAATTGAGAAAAAAATTCCAATGGGAGTAAAATGGGAGTGAACAGAATTCCGAACGAACTCAATAGATTATAAGCGAATTGAAAAAAAACAACGAATTAAATAAAAGTCGAATACATTTAGAGATATTTAAGAGACATCAAAAGAATTCGATAAAATTAATTTGAAAAATTGATGAATTTAATTTGTGTTTTAATTCAAAATATTCCCCTGGGCTCCGTGGAATTATAAGAGTTCAAGGGAGTTTAAAAGAATTTTATAAAATGCCTAAGGATTAAAAGTAAGTTTAAAAAACTTCGAAGGGAATTAAAACAAGAAATTATTTTTAAATCCATTTAATCCAGTGAATTTAGAAGAATTCAAGTGAATTCCAAAAAAATGCAGGATCATTAAAAAAACCAAAGAATTCGAAAGAATTTAAAAGAGTTCAGGATAAAACAATAAGAACTCAGAATGAATTCTAAGTATAATCAAATGAATTGAAAACAATCCAAAATATTCCAATGATTTCAGTAGAATTGGAGGGCAGTTAAAATAATTCAAGGAAATCTAAAAGAATTGGATGAAATTCATACGATATCCGGATAAATTAAAAATAATTCAATTGCTCTAGAACAACATTTTTATGATCCAAACAAAAATCGATTGAATTCAGAAATCCTAGGGTTTTCCATTTTAATTTATTGAAAGAAGTGACTAAAGTGATTTTTTATTGATTTAAACTGACTATAGTGACTTCATCTTAAAAAAATAAGCGTTAATTACTTTCCTTGACAAATATTTTGTGTTATACATTTATCTAAGATACAAAAGTAATTTAAAAAAGTGACAATAGTTACTTTCTTGCAAAAGTAAGTGAGAAAAAGTTACATTTTAAAACGATAAATATTTAAAAAGTGACTTACGCATCACTGAAATTTATTTTTATTTGCTTGTGAGTCGCAAATTCGAAACAAATCAAATTATCTGATAGAGGAAATCTACCATAGTAATTCTTAAAGAGTCTGAAATCAAAGTATTACGTGCTGATAACTGGTAACAAGACTGACGTAGATTAAAGGTCAAAGGGTTATCAGAAATAGCAATCTTACATCCCTAATAAAGAAGGAAACGTGACGACCAAAAATTATTACATTATTTACAATAATTTTAATGATTTTAAAGGATACGAAGAAGAGCAAAACTTGATGATGTTTGACAGCTCCTATTAATCCGAGGATTGAGATCAATATCAGTATCACTCCACATGCTAGAATTCCGCCAATAATTGGTAGATCTGTAACCAAAGCGGAAGCCCTTCCATAGACTGCGACGCTGATTAAAATGAAGGCGACTACCTAGAGTTTTTAATTCATAGTATGAATATTTCTTGGTTCAAGAATCGATTCCAGTTGAAACATATGATTTTAATGCACACAAATGGCCAAACTTACAATATATAAGACGTTCAGAGCCGTCAATGCATTTTTAGAGCACGTAAAACCACCACACATTTTGTCCTGGAGAGTAGCGAACTCGTCTCGCAGATCACTAATCTACTTGTGTGCCTCACACTTGTTCGATCCGAGAATTGTAAATTAAGAACTTAAGAGGATTCTGTCGTCACAATCTTCTAAAACTAATAAAACATCTGCATCGTCGAACAACAGCACACAAAAACCATCTTTTTCTTACCTAGCAATGAAGCAGGCGACCAGAGTGACAGCGAGCGATACCTCGAAACTAGCTCGATGTTCGAGATTTCAAACGTGGGAAAATTTGAATTCCAATTTACAAAGACGGAAAGTTTTCGGGGTTGTTGATATAGGGATTCTTTTGGAGCTCGAAGAGTTGGGTAATAAAGTGAGGAGGAATGAGTTATACCTATGGATATACAATATGCGATACTGAAGATGTGAAACTTCAAAAAGTGAGATTTTCTTATCTTCAATGCCTAGTCATTTTCAGTATCAACAAATCTTTCAATAAAATTTATTACTCTCGAGTGCAAGCCCCGTGATATTTGTACAATTCGAGTTGTGACTCTGACATGGATAGGAATAAGAATTCCTATTCTGTATTTTTTATTTTACTTTTTCTGTTGACAGATACAAATTAGAAAAGGTAAGGGCATTGCATTTTCATTTTCGAAATATAGAGGTTTTCTTAAAATGTTTAATATTAGGATTAACGAAATACTGTTCATTGGTGCAAAAACTAAAAAAATAGATTTTATTCCAAGTTATAGGTGTTTTAAAATGACTTAAGAGATATGTATTTTAACTCTGCATGTGTTAGTTTATTTTTGAAAAATTCAATGCTAAAAACTAATAATATTATAAATATATTAAGAAGGTTAACGTTAAATTAATGTGTATTCAGACTTTTAATTATAAGAAAATATCTAAAAGTGACATCTTATTTTTGAGTATACGATAACATGAATTTTTAGTTCCTAAATAAAGTAAAAATGTTTTGAAGTAAACCCAAATTTCTATCCGAGATTTTTTCTGCGTGAAAAGAAGAAATGTTTCAGTTTAAAAAATTGTATTGTAATTCCAAATGAGGAAAAATTATTTTAATGACAAACTTTTTCATACATAATTGTTGCAATAGATCTAACCTCGGAACACACTATGGGTCTCTCAAACCCTTAAATATTTTGTTGTCGAGAATATCTTTTAAGGCAGAAATTTTAGCCAGAAATATCAAATAATGACAAAATTTCAATTCTTTAGAATTTTTTGTTTTCGAAAATAACTGTTTTTTAAATAATTTTCTTATATATCAATAATTACAACGTCTTTTTTAAACAATACAAATTAATTCTATACTGATTAGGAATATCTGAGAATTGAGGAAGCGAAAAGCAAAAAGCGCACAAGTCGCAAAATATAGAAAATTAAGTTAGGGTTATGTTTTGGATCTTTCCCATCAATTATATCGCTTGGTCTAGTCAAAATCGAGTTGAACATCACGGGCGTGATGTTTACGTGATGTTTAGCTCGATTTTTACTACTCCAAGCGATATAATTGATGGAAAAGATTCAAATTATAACCCTAACTCAATTTTCTCCATTTTGTGACTTGCGCTTTTACTTTCACCTCCTCAATTTTTGGAAGTTGATCAGATGAGCTGTTTTAAAATTCCCTGTTGAAAATTCCTATATGGAATCCTGTATAGAATCCTACATAGGAACCCAGGTCTCCCACACGCGCGGTACGTTGCGACGCGCATGTGTGGTTCGAGTTCGTCGGATGAATGGCTTGAAATTTTATGATACCCAGCAGATTGATTGGCCTCGATGGCTGCGCCTGTTGTTTACGCACTTTTGGTTCATGTTTAGAAACTGTAGTCAGCAGTTCGAGGGTTCTAATGCTCAGAGTTCGGCGAATTTATAAATAAATATAAATTAAATGGCAAAAATAAAATTTTTCCCTGCACAGATTTCTGTGCAGGAATCTTTGCCATGTCGTGTCATTTTACATATACATGTAGATTATTCCTGTATGGGTTCCCATATAAGAACCTCTAAAGTACATTGGTAAGATCCTACGTCAGCAATTTCACGATAACCAGGAAACAGTACAAGAACCTACATAAGATCCTTGTTGTCACGTTTCCTTGAAGGAGTTATACATTAGAACCTACATAGGAACCCTCATATGAACCTTTACAGGTTCGTGCGAAGTTCCTATATGTAGGATTCAATACAGGATTCTATATAGGAATTTTCAACAGGGTTATAAGCCTATGTTACATAATGTGTGATTAAATAGCCCCGAAAATAAATATAGATCTAAGAAAATAGCAAAAAAGTTCATTATTAAAGATTTAAAAAAATAAAATTCGTTTAGGCAGAATGAAAATTATTTTAATGGCATTATTGTTATTTTTCTACATTTTTTATTATTTTTATTAAAACTTTTACTCGGGTGAACCCGGTTATACATCATAGCCACGGGCTAAGTCAAGTGACTGATGAGATCAGGATGTTATAAGTTAATTTAAGACAATGCTTGAATCCTCCTGCGATAAGGCTGTAGAAATACAATTATTTTGATTCATTTATTTATTTCGCATAAGTCCCTAGGGCTAAAGCTCTCTAAGGAACAGGGTATACATCAACTATTACAACAACAAAAATAATTTTAAAAATATACCATACAGTCGCTAGTCGAGGAATATGACTGGAATTAAAATTATATAGTACAACAGATTTGAACAACTTATTAGATAATGGTAATAAGTGCGAGAGAAAATTTGCTACCGTAGTTGTGTGAGATTAAATAAGATTTATATTAAATTAGGTATAAGTTTTGATGTTAAATTTGTTGGAGATATCGAGGCGCTGACTTAAATAAAAGAGTTACCAATGAGTGATTTCTCGAGTAGGACTGTCAATATGAATCAAATACATATAAAAAGCTTTTTTGAAGTGAAAATAGCAAGGTGCTTCCGTAATTGATACATGCAGTTTATTCCAAAGTCGGGCGCCCCTAACTGTGAAAAACCTTTGTAATTTACATGTTCGGTGCTTTGGAACTATGATAACCTTTTTTTCTTTCTCGAAGTTTGGAAAGGGCAAAATATTTTTCTCAAAAAATTTAAATAGATTGAAAATATATTGTGAGGTTCCAGTGTGAAAGAGATTGTATAACAAAATTACCCATGAAATACTGTCATCTCTTGGCTACATTCAGAAACACTGCTTTCTTTCGATAGGTCGTTAGATGCACATGTTTAGGCAAGTCATAAATAAAACGAATACATGCATTAAGTGCTCTCTCAATTTTAGAATTAATTTCTTCTGTTATGCCATCATATACAGTCCACTTCCTAAATAATGCCACTTTGAATAGTGCCGCTTCTCCTCATTTTTGTGCGAACGCATCCCCCATCATCGCGCTATCGCTTCGAGCATCGGTATTTCCATCCAGTCTTTCTGAATGGTGCCACTCAAATACGTGTACGAAAATAGACTATTTTTCTTTATTTTCGTAATCATACAAAAAAAAACCAATGCAATCAGGTTTTGTATCAGTTTTAAATAATTTTCATTAATAAAAGTTTCGATATTTCCAATAAAAATAAAGTAAAATTCTTGCTTTCTTTAAACTTATTCATAAATTTTTACTGATAAAATATTTATTTA
>JAWWLR010000092.1:78622392-78636709 GCA_035041075.1 Acraspis erinacei | reverse complement strand
GAAAATTCCGCAAAATTGACGTACTTTGTACTTTGACTGGGGTGTCGTGGAACCCCAGTTTTCCATTCTAGGGTTAAACTGCTTTAAAAATTAAATCTTTTAAATTTAGGGGCTTTTAGGTTGAAAACCGTCAAATCGAAATGCTTGCAAATAAGAAATATTTAAATTTCGATTCTACAGAAGTAAAAATGTCGAAATTTGAATTTTCATCAATTCAAAACAGGGAGAATTGAAAACGTCAAACTTGAAAGCGACGAAATTAAAAAAAAAATTTATTTCAACGATTTTGTTTTTTTAGCAACGAAATTTGTATACTCTTAAAGTGTTAATGATAAGAAAATCTTCTAAATTACGAATTTTAGAAATTAAAAGTATACATTTTGCAATTTTAGGTTCGTGAACAACAAAAATTTCTATCTTTAAGAATTGAAATCTATTCAATTATCATGTTTCTGAAATAGCTTAACATAAATTTATACACTTCGAAAAAACTTTGTTTTGATCAACTAAATCCTTAATAAAAGATCAGTTTTTAAATAATTCTACAAAAATAAATCTGTCAACTAGAAAGAATTTCGCAATAAACCGAAGAAACTTGAGAAACTACCTTCGTCTTAAGATCCATAAAAAGCAAAGAGATTATGATTTGAATTTCCTTTGAGCAATAGAGAATTTCCGCTTAATCTTCTGTCAGACGATCTACACTTCTAGTTCTCATACTGCATGCTCGAAAAAGAGAACTGCACTTACAGAAATCCGAAAGAAGAATGCAAATGCGAGTATTCTTTGAAGCATCTATCATTGGTGCTCAAAAATATTAGACCGATAATTTATTTCAAAATCCTTCTTATCTCTTGATTCGACAAGGTACCTTTTTTAGGTACTAATAATGGTAATTATTGATTGTAATAAAAAATAGAGTACAGCTGTTTTATACCCACGTCCATTAGCAAAGTTTTAAAATTTTAGTTGCTTTTTTTAGAAATTAAAAATTAAAATATAGCTCAAAGATCCACTCGGTGATATGTCCTCAAATATAAATTCGCAAATAAAAGTTGAGAAATTAAAGGTAAAAAATTTGGTGAAAATAATAGAACTCATTTGTATCACATGTTAAGGCACAAGTTATTATTAGTGTCAAATCTTGTAGTTACAAGGGTTATTGATTATGCTTAAAAGTCTGTCCCCGAAGCTATGTTTCAACTAAACGACTCATATATTTAATTAATTTAGTATATTTGTTCACTCTCCATAGGTTTGTAAAAAACTTTCAGTGCATTTTTATAAAATAAGATAGTTTCAGTTTTAAACAAATCCATTTCTATGACAGATATAAACATATTTTCCGTTCTATAATTTATATACACTAAAAATATGTTTCTTTATCTCTGAAATTGTTATTTTCGTTCTATTTAGGTGGAAAATATTGACCAAAAAGATGTCAGTTGGTTTTTTATTTTAATTTAAAAAAAGTCACAGTCCAAATTCGATACATTTTTGGCAATAAACCATTAACTGAAAAAAGATTTTTGATACTAAAAATATATCATCAAAATATATCAAGCATAAAAATATTGCATTAATTAGAAGTTAACTGATAAAATATTAACAAATGGCATGGCTATTTTGGGAATTTGAGTTCTCGATTAAACTTTAGCAGCAAAGAATCAATGACCGTAAATCTTGAGTGATATGTTCTAATTTAGAAACAGAAGTGTAACTCAGAAAGATACATTTTTATAAAATTACCTGCGCCACCGTATGGAAATCTATCCTTGAGTTTATTGCCATGTATATTTTTAGACATGGGTTCTAGCAGGCCACTGATTCAGTCTTCACAGATGGTGCTGTCTAGAGTGCTCTGACATAGCGAACGAATATTCCCCATGTGTAAAATACCATTTCCATGATGATAAATGTACACGCCTAAATATTTATGGAATTCTTGTTTGCTGATTCATGAAAATCGCTAATCCGTCCACTCGAAAACATTTCCAATCAACGCTTTTATGGGAGCGATATTTAATTATGTCGTACAAAAATTAAACACGCATATTTTCATCTCATTGCATTCAGTGAGAAAATATTTTACAAAAAGGAATACGCCCTTTTTTCTATCTCTATGTAACTGAATTATTTCTTGACTTTAAGTATTATATTGTCAATAATTTCAAATTTTCTTAAAATTGACTGGATTTAAAATTAGAGATAAAAAATACAATTTCAATTTTCTTGTAGGGAGTTGAGGGAGGAATCGACCAAAAATCAAATACAAAATGCGATTAAATTTTAAAAGTACCTATATATTCTTAGAGTAAATTTAATTGCGCATCTTTTTTCTCTTGGTAAAAATTTATAACTTTTGTTTAAACAACCATGCTTATATATTGTGTACCACAAAGTTTTTTCTGCAGGTAGAAGGTGCACAAATTAATTTCCTGTAGGAATCTGGGCTTTTATAATTAAAATTCATAACTAGTTTTAAAAATATCCAAGGGCGATCAGCAACCAAAATTTATAGGCCGAGATCGAATTCGTCCCCTCAATTTGTAAGAAATATATATAAAACTGCAACTATTTGAAAGCTGCAATTTTATCCTTAGTCTCTATAACAGCCTCTGATATTATGATATTGTAATTATTTGAAATAATATACCATAATTCCATAATAAATTTTTGGCGAAAAATATTTTTTTGGAAGATCAAAATGGTTTGGTTGAAAGCACATCCCCCCCCCAGAAAAATTGTAGTTATTGCACAACACTTTTATGAAAATAACCACACAACTAGCAACATAACAGTTTTCTCATAGAAAGGCCTGTTCCCGTGTGGAAATAGCCCGGACTAGCCCTGGTACAACAAGATTTCTGGTCGGGGGCTGGCCGTGCTATGTTTGTTTTTTAAGAGCCTTGCCCACAGCCCGACATAAAGTCGGGCTCCACGGCCAGCTTCCGGCTTAAAGTCGGGCTCTCCAGCCGTAGACTGGTAAGCCCCCGACTTAATTTTCCACCAGTAACAAAATGTGAATTTAATTCACCGATTTAATGTTTATTAAATTTAATAAACATTAAATCGGTGAATTAAATTCACATTTTGTTACTCCAAATTTTTTATTAATTTCCTTTTCATATAGAACTATTGACATGTTCAAAAATATTGAACAAAATCTGCTGAAGGACATTTCGATTTCGTTTAGTCCTGATATTAAATATATCTATTTTTTAACAAAGTTTAAAGTTTGCCTACTAGGAAAACTTAAGGAAATAAAACAATAAAGAATATGAGAAAAAAATTGATTTTTTCCTGATAAAAAAATACAATACATGTGAACGTAAAAACTATAAAAAGAGACTTGGTGTTTTATGTATTTTTCTTGACTTTACAATCCGTATGTTTAACTACGCTTAACCTAAGAAATTGGTAGCCAACAAAGGAAATATGAACTAATTGGTTTTGGATTGGAGATATAGCGGAGAATGTGAAGCTTATTTGATCAAAGCGATGAAATAGTATATCGCATTCAACTATAGGACAAGTTTATTAAATAAAATATTATTTTCCACGCATCAATAAGAAAAATAAAATAAGCGTATAGAAAAACCTTCAGAGGAGGTTATATTTTACGTAGATATTAAAAAGAAAATCAATCAATTGATAATTTAATTAATTAAGCACTTATTTTAATTTCCTCATTAAAATATGAATTTGATTTCTAATTAAAATATTCCTATAAAATTATCAAGCTAATTTACAATGTCTCTAATGTGCATTGTGCATACATTGCAGCACTCTATCCTAAATGTTTCATTGAATGTTAGTATTTGCTAAAACCCATTAAGGCGAATTTGATTACGATTTTATGAAGAACAATCGTTACACAAATCTGGCGAAAGACATCATCTACACAAAAGATACGAGTTTTATATCTGCCTCAATAAACCTTATTTATCACAGATGGAAATTTACAAAAAGCAAAAGCGTAGATTTATGTATGTCCTTTTTTATTTCTAAATTTATTAATTCGTAATTTATGCTATACTACTTAAATGATGAACTGGAAAGTTTCTGACATGAATTGCAAACTATAATTATAATGAACTAGTGTATAAATTTATATTTTTTCAATAACCTCTCATTTGCGATGTTCTTCAGTATTTCAGTATTACATAGGGCAGCATAATGCTTTAGAACGGAAGATTTATAGTGGCATAAAATTCTAATTACGTTTTTAATATTCGACGATTAGTTAGTCACTTTAATTTCAAAATAGACATTCAAACATTTTTTACTTTATTTATTTCGGTTTTATAACGCATGACATAATTGATAAAAATTACATATTTAACTGCAGGGTTAACAGTTATAATTAAAAATTCAAGATGAATGACTGAATCTGATAAGAAAATTGAATAACAATAGTGAGACTAAAATAGATTCATCATAGCAAGAACTGTTGACACTTTGCACTTCAAGTCACTAATTTGAAATTTCCAAAGTAACGCTATTTTAAATTTATTTTTAATCAAATTAGTAACTGCTTTTTTGCTTTCTGTTTTGTATATTCTTATAATATAGATTCCGAATAATTAATTCATGAAATATCGAAAATGTATTTTACAGTCACAATGTTAACTTTGTGGCCAAGCGAGAAAAAATTAAAAGTTTGCATGCACATATCTATATGTAGGATTGAAATAGGGACTATATTCGAGCTTTTCCAAATATTTCATTTCACATGAAGACTATCAGGAAAAGCGATGCTGACTCGACTGAGTTTCGCCCTCGCGTAATAAACCGCTCGATTATAAAAAAATAAAATGAGGTTCCAAGAGGTTCTCAAGTGGTTCTCAAAAAGCACCTGAATTAAGTGAGAAAGCACAACAAGTAAAAGATTTTAATGAGATAGCATTATATATCGTTGTTCCTTCTAGAAAAAATATAAACCACATAATAATAATAATATTATACAAATGTGAAAAATGCCTACCTTCATATAAACTTAAATCAGTGAGAAGTGTGTCACTCAATCAAATCTACAAAAATTTTCACTGATTATTTAGTCAATTTTACTGATCATTCAGTTTTCAGAATTTTCACTGATCGTTCAGTGAAACTCATTACCGATTTAATTCTCTGAGACTCTTCTTAGTAATTAAAATTCATAGAAAGTAGATAAACAATCAATGAAATCTCAAAAAAAAGGGAAACTTTCACACTTGGTAATTTACACAATGACAAGCATGCAAGAAATTTTTTAGCTAACAGGTGGAATTAAACTACAATTACGTATTTCTAATAATCCATTAAACTTGCATTTAAATGCAAATTGGCCAACTGTTTGAAATGCAGGAACTTAATTTGAATTAGAAGCTTTCGGTTAACTCTGATAAAGTTTAGCGACTTTCTGATTAATAATGAAAGTACGAATTTTATAGTTAGCAGGTAGTAATTAATCTGAGATTTAAAAATTTCTTTGAATTAATCAAAATTTGAGAAGAGAATTTTAACTGTAGGTTGGTATTCAAATTGATTGTTTCCAAAGTGAACATTTTTAGAATGTTTATAATAAAGTTGATCCCTCTCAAACTCAAGATGTTCCAATAATCTAAAGTCGAACACTGAAATTGAAAATTCAAAATAAGCAGATTATTTTATGTAACAAAATAAAGAATAAACCTTTAAAAATATTTTTAAAAAACGTAAGTGACTTTCAACATTGATAAACACAATCTAACTTATTTCAGAATATTATCATTAAGCGAATGAGAGAATAAAAAAACGATTTCTTAAACCTCAGGAATTGCCACCAAAATGTTAGATTTCTTAAGTTGATATACAAAACCGGTCTCAAATTTTGGCAAATAAATATTGAAATAAATAGTAATTTATAAGTAGGATGGTATCCTAGATTAAAAATGAATTTCTTTTTATGAAATTTATACAGCGATCATTGTAATAACGTTTCAAACCCTATTTAAATATTTATTGGCAAGACTTAACAGGATTTTAACAACACGAAGGTTGACCACTTATCGCCATACAGAACTAGTAAATCAGAGAGGTGCAAAAAAAATACTATCACAATCGGAAAAAGTAGAATTGTACAGTATCTTTTCCCACAAAAAGAGCCCTAATTTGTTAAAATACAACTATTTTTCAATAACTGGCAAGAAGTGATAATAAGAAAAAATTCAATTGCAAAATGCATTCTTAAAAAGAACGTTTTTTATGAGTTTTCACACTTTTTCATTAAAATAAAGTTTTTGATTTGAAATGAGATCATTAGTAATGTTTTTTCTATTAAAATCATAGAAAAGCTTTCTTTCGTAGATTTGATTTTTGGCATTATATTCAAAGCTCTGAAATTCTAGAGATTTTATAGCTTTTCATTTACATATTCAAAATCTCTTTTGAGCGCTTGAGAAATAATGAAATGTAAACTATAAAATAAAAGTGAAAAATCTTCAGAAGTTTTCCACAAAATTCTGACTGATAATAACCATTTTTGTATGGCATATTTAAATTTATAAGTCTAAACATTGATGTAAGAGAAAAGTTTAATATATATTTTCTTATTTCATATTGTCAGAGGAGAATTAGAGAAGGAGTAATTCCACTACTGAAGACTGGCGCCCACTTTTGGTTTTATTACCCTATTCTAAAAACAGATTTTCTTTCTGTAAGAAACTTTACTGTCGAAAGAAATAAAGATAATCTTGAAATGGTTTTATAAAAGTACATTTAAAACACTCTTTCTAACAGATTTGTTAGAATGTTATGACCCATCTAACAGCCGTGAATACATCGCAAATAACCCATGATGGGAATTTGGATTTAAGTCTGCCGAAAAGCACATAAGTATATTTTCATATTTATGTGTGATTACAATGCATGGATATAGATTGATCGGTCCACGTGGAAAGATTCCCCGGAAAGTGCTCCACGGAGATTCTACGGAAATTTTAGTTGGAAATTCTACGGAAATTCCACTCACTTTCCAACTGCAATTTACAGCCTGTAATGTACTCTGGAAGTTCCTATCAAAAAGGGACTAAGGACAAAGACTGTTGCTGTCAAATTTAGTTTGCACCAGGTGCAAAAAATATTTCTTTCTCGAGGAAGTTGAGTTTTAAATGAACCTTGGAAGTAACCATCCAATCTTTTTCATGATCTGTCATTATGGTGAAAAAGATTGGTTTGTTGCGTCCAAGGTTCAGTTAGAACTCAACTTCCTCGAGGAAGATGTATTTTTTACACCTTGTGCACTTGGAGGTATTTTATAATGGCGGATCATGAAAAAGATTATTTGGTAACCTGCAAGGTTCATTTGGAACTCAACTTCCTCGAGGAAGGAATATTTTTTGCACCTTATGCAAACTAAATTTGTTGGGACGACGATCGTGACCTACTGGAGTCGACCTGGGGTATCATTACTGATGGCAAAATTTTTGTTAGGAACTTCCAGAGCCCATTACAGGCTGCAAATTGCAGACGGAAAGTTAGAGGAATTTCTACGGAAACTTCAACGGAATTTGCGTAGAATTTCCGTGGAACACTTTCCGGGGAATTTTTCCACATGGGGGATATCGCTTTGATATCATTCAGATAAACGAGATCTGTGACTTTATTCTAAAACCAATTGAAGCCATTCTTGAATGTATCTATATTTTCAATTAGAGCCACTAAACTCGTAGGGGAGAGTGGGGTATGGTGAGAATTACAAATAACAGCCGTATTTTTTGGTGGATATCGATGAAAAAGTTTTTGGGAGAAATTAAGCACTTACAGCATATTTTGACATAATTAAAGCATGCAAAAGTTATGTTTTAATAGGTGAAGTATTTTATTAAATTTCTTGTATCATTATTTATTTCTAGAAATGCTTTAAATATATTAAAATTAATTAAACCTTGCGCCGTCACATATGGGGCATGATGTCGCGCCGCGGTGAGTCCATGTATCTCAGCAGGGAGTAAGAAGTTATAACTGTTTTTCCCACATACTTTACTTTTCTTAACTTTGAAAATGTCTGGAGTAATTTTTTTTCGTCACATTACACTTTCCAAAATTATTATATTACATCATGTTTCCTTTACAATACGTATATTGCTTAAATAAACTGCAGTAATATGACGGTCACCATAGCCCAGGGTATGAAATTATGGGTGAAATACATCCTGGGGAATTGCTAAGCGAAATGCTACATCCATTCATTAATTAAATTAAAAATAATGACGTAATTAAAAAGCGGTTCGGAATAATACCATATGTTCCCTGATAATGTAAGCTTCACTTTAAAAACGACGCACATCAAAATCACATTTCAATCATAATTTTTAATCATAATTTATATGTCGCGTTTACTGAATGTCTAACATGATTCTCAAGGAAATTTCAAAAAGCATTCTTTACAAAGGAAAAGGGATCTAACTAATTTTGCTGCTAAGATCCCTTTTTCACAATGTATATGACGTAGGCAATTATGAGAATTAGGGTTTTGATTAAAAACCTATGAAATTAACTAAAAGGGGGAGTTTAGAATAATCTCCAAGACCTTTTTCTTTCTCTTCGTATATAGGAGCTTTATTTTACACTGAGAGTACCTTTTTTACAAGAAATGTTGAAATTGAAGTTAGAATCCTCGAGCTCACAACTCTGTTTTATTCAAGACTACACAAATTTAAGTCAGAAATACGCTTTAAAAAGCTTATCAACAATTCTTAAGTTTCAGTTGCTTGTAAAACTAATTAAACCAATTTCAACCAATTTTATTCATTTTATAACGATTTCAAGATACTTCGTAAAAAATATTTTTAATTATACTTAATGTATTTTAATTTTAAACTCTAAACTAGATATAAAACAAAATAAACACTTTTTCTTTGCTTGAATTTGAGATTTTTCTAAATACCTTCATGCTCCAGGAATTTAAAGAATTAGACGACTTGAAAGTGCACTACATTCCTGAGTAAACCAGGAATTTCGAGAAGAAGTAACACGTGATCGGAAGATTTTCCTAAGCTCCCGCATTTAACTAATTTCCTATAGGCTTTTTCGGGTTTTAGCCAAACCCCTAATTTTAGTAATTGCCTACGATATATATACTATTATATACTTTTTCAGTCAATGAGATACAGGCCATAATTTAGCTTAGTTTGTTCTTTACAGAAGTCTGTCCTGATTCATTGTGTTTTTCAATGTTATAAGATTTTCAGTTTTTTATTACTATTTTGTATTTTAAGTTATATTTTAACCTCTAATATCAACAAACATTTTCAAAATTACTGAGATCCTTTTCGGCAAACATCATACTTAGTAATCAATTTTAAGAATAATTAGAAATGATTAATATACTTTATATTGAAGAATTCAGTAAAGAACACTACTTAAGTCCCTTTTTCAATTTTGAAGCTTAAAAATTTGATCTGTAAAATAGAAAAATTTCAGCTTTCAAACTGGAAAGTTTTCTTTAGAAAGTTATAAGAAATTGTCCATGTACAGGGTGCGCCATCTGGATGTATCCGATTTCAACATCGAATAACTCCGCCATTTTTGAACCGATTTTTGAAAATAAACAAGATTCGTTTAGGATATTTTATGCTATTTATTCCAAACCAGATTTAGAATAGAACGTCGATTAAATAAACCCCTTATTCGATACGCAAAAAGCAGCTCTTTTGCGGGCATTCTGCATAACATTGGCCAGAATTTCGGGCTTTATAGCGGCAATTTCAGCTCGTATATTAGCTCTAAGTTCGTCAATGGTCTTCGGTTTGCTGGCGTAAACTTTACTTTTCAAATATCCCCACAAAAAAAGTCTGGTACCGTTAAATCCGGAGAACGAGGAGGCCAGTCCAAATCACCATTTTTGGAGACAACGCGTCCTGGGAATTTGCTCTGCAAAAACTACATTGTCGATGTAAAGTGCTACAATTTCAGCGCGTTCTTTTGGTGTGTATTGACTCATGGCTGTAAAAATCGGCTTAAAAATGGCGCAGTTATTCGATGTTGAAATCGGATACATCCAGATGGCGCACCCTGTACATGTTTTGCCCCGACAAGATTTCATAGAGTTACAATGCGAAGGTGCCGATAGAAAAGTATACAAATTCTACACGGATAGAATTTCATTGGATTTTCCGAGATTCTGAAGTATAGGTATAGATATATTTTTAGCGCGGCTAAGATTTGACACAGTTTCAATGAGAAGTTGACGATAGAAAAGTTTATTGTTTCTTCACGGATAGAATTTGATTGGATTTTCCAAGATTCTGAACTATTGTTGTTGATACATGTTTGGCGCGGATAAGATTTGATAGAGTTTTAATGGGAAGCTGACGATAGAAAAGTATATGATTACTTCACGGAAAGAATTTGATTGGGGTTTCCAAGATTCTGAAGTATAGATTTTGATTCATGTTTTGCGCGGATAAGATTTGATAGAGTTACAAGGAAAAGTTGCCGATAGAAAAATATAGGATTTCTTCACGGATAGAATTTGATTGGATTTTCCAAGATTCTGAAGTATAGGTATTGATGCATGTTTGGCGCGGATAAGATTTGATAGATTTACAATGAGAAGTTTGCCGATAGAAAAGTATAGGATTTCTTCACGGTTAGAATTCGAAAGGATTTTCCAAGTTTCTGAAGTATAGGTATTGATACATGTTTGGCGCGTATAAGATTTGATAGAGTTTCAATGCGAAGTTACCGATAGAAAAGTATAGGATTTTTTCACGGTTAGAATTTAAATGGATATTCTAAGATTTTGAAGTGTAGGTATGTACAGATGTTTGGAACGGTTAAGATTTGATAGAGTTTCAGGGAGTAGTTGCCGATAAAAAACGATATGATTGCTTGGCGCATAGAATTTGATTGGATTTTCCAAGATTTTGAAGTATAGATATTGATGCATGTTTGGTGCGGATAAGATTTGATAGAGTTCCAATGAGGAGTTGATGATAGAAAAGTATATGATTTCTTGGCGGATTGAATTTGATTGGATTTTCCAAGTCTCTGAAGTATAGGTATTGATACATGTTTGGCGCGGATAAGATTTGATACAATGGCAATGAGAAGTGTACGATAGAAAAGTATAGGATTTCTTCATACCGAAAACATGTTAGGAAATTGAAGAATAGAAGACGTAAATAGTAGAAATTCAGAAAATAACTAATTAGAAACGAGTAGAATAAACAGGGAAACAGAAATTAAAAGAAAAGAACTCGAAAAATTAGAAAGAGATAGAAATCTAGAAAGAGAAGAAACGCTTAGAAAATAAAGAAATAGAACAGACAGAGAAAGAGCAGAGAAAGCAAGATTAGGTCGTGAAAAACGACGAATTCAGATAAAAAGACAGGAAAGAGAAAATACGAGAATAAATAATAATACTTTTGATATTGATTCTTTCTTAGAAAGCAATAATGAATTTTGGAACGAGGCACAAGAATTGATAAATTTTGAAGAAAATAAAAGGGATAAAATTAAAATTAAAGAAATATCAGATGAAAGTAAAATGTTAAATGATAAAATGCATATAATTTTAAATTCAAGTGAAAATTTCATTCCTGAAAGTAATAAGTTGAGAAATGTGAAAAATTCGGTTCATTTTCAAGAAACACATTTAGATTTTAATGAGCGAAGGCACTCGTTGGAAGGTGCAAGAAGAAGCATAATATTAAATAGGGGTAGCGGTCAAGGGGAAAAATACTCATTACTAAGACCGGTATATAGGCAATCAATTAGACGAAATTCAAGTTTACCACGATACGAAACAGAAACGCAAAGTGGAATGTATAAGAGTAGAGGGACCGAGGGGGAAAGAGAAGAGATTAATGAAAATATTATGAATGAAATTCCTGCAACTCTCTTTCCATACGGTATGATTCAAACCCCTTTCCAAATTATGTCTAATTGGTCAATTAAATTAAAAAATAACAGATTTAAATTAGAATATAAAATTAATGAACATTCTAGATGAATTTATAGAAGATTTGAAAGAAAACTTACTGAAATGAGAGATATACTGAAATAATTTAAAATAAAATAAAATTCTGTAATCAGAAAAAAGACCAAGACATTCATGCTTTTGTCACAGAAATTAAGCAATTATTTGTGAAGTTAATGCCACGTCCAAGCCTAGAATGGCAAGTGATAAAGAATTATGAAAATTTAAGATTTGAATATAAAGCTTACATCGCAAGAAATTCTTTTTCGAATTTTTCAGAATTAGAAATTTTAGGGCGAGAATGGGAAATAGAATTGTCAAAATCGAAAATTAGAGGACAACGATTAAGTATATTAGATAAAGATGACAATAAAATCGATAAATATAAAAAAGTGACTGGAAATGATAATATGAAAAATAACATTAAAAATAAAAATAAAAATAATGGTCAAAAACAGAATCACGAACAGAATCAACGAATGCAATTTAGACCTAGATTTTTAAATCAACAAATTATGCAAAAAATAAAACCAAGATTCCCACATGGAAATCCAAAAATTTTCAACCAAAGATCGCAAAATAACTCTTATTTTACAAATAATAATCGGAGATACCCAGGAAATCAGAGGGACAAGTATGATAATAATAATTTTTGTAATCAAAACATAGCTGGCCAAATATTATTGAATGCAATGAATCAGCTGTTAGGAAATACGGAGACACGACAAATTGATAATACTCCGCAAATACCAGCGCTTTTATTTAACGCGGAGGAAAATAATGGTAAGTCAGAAGACAAAAAATATAATAAAGGACAGGTTAAAAATCCAAAAAATTCAGGTAATGAAAATGGTAGGGATAATAAAAAAGGTGAAATAAATCCAAGTGCACAGGATTTCGCGAATCCAAACTTAGAAATCAAAATTTTAATTATAAATCACAAGAACCCATTACGTGCTACAATTGCGGGAAAATAGGCCATTTTCGACCAGAATTACTTAACACAGACACAAATGACTCGGACGAAACAAGATTTCACCTTATGATAGATTTTGAAAATCATAAATTCAGAGTGTTAGTTGATACCAGTGCAACTCACTCATATATAGGTTAAATATTTATTCAAACAATTAAGGATATAGATTACTAAATTTAAAAAACCGAAAAATAGTACATTGATGGTCGCGAATGGCCAAACATTGAAAATAATAGGCCAAGTCTTAATTCCAATTAAAATTGGACATGTAGAAAACTATTTTTTATTTAGATTGGTACCTGAATTAAAATCAATCGGAATAGCAGGAACAGATATGATCGAAAAAATAGGTTTAAAAAGGGATTACGAGAAAAAGATTTGGTGGTTACCGGAATTACCAAATATTAAATACTCTATAGAAGGGAAATTAATTAAAATGTAGCAGCCAATTAAGAAAGAAAATAAA
Source organism: Acraspis erinacei (assembly GCA_035041075.1). Classification (NCBI taxonomy): domain Eukaryota; kingdom Metazoa; phylum Arthropoda; class Insecta; order Hymenoptera; family Cynipidae; genus Acraspis; species Acraspis erinacei. The sequence goes on along the minus strand of JAWWLR010000092.1, from coordinate 78,623,320 downwards.
GAGAATGCGAAAGAGAATAGGAAAAGCGAGAAAAAGAATTTAAAATTCGGAACGAAGGTTAGCCTACGAAATAACATGCGAGAGAAAGAGACAGACTGACTGCATTGTGAAGTCTCTGCTCCCTTGTCGCCACACACCACACCCCAACCCCTCCTTACAAGTGATGCACTAGGCTCGATCCCGCCAGCACCTCGGCCGGCACAGAGTGTACGGGGGCATGGTGCCCCGCACCCTAAACCCTAAATGGCGAACGACGCAACACTGGCACATGAATTTTCATGAGGAAAATAAAGACAGGAAATTTGAGAAAGGATTTAAAGGGACATTCGAATGCGATAAAGAGAAAAAGGATTCTAACTTAAAAACGGTGTTAGATAAAAAAGTGGAAAAAAATGATTCGTTAATAGAAAAATTATTTGCAATTATAAAAAGTAATTGGTACAATTTTAGAAATAATGCGGTAATAAATAATAATATTACACGCATGAAAATAGAAAGGAAGAAAAATTTAGAATTTTGCGAGGAAATTTCGGAAGGAATAGTAGAATTAAATGGAGCACAGCAAGTGCAATTAGAAAATTTAATTAAGAGAAAAGTAATAGATCAGGGAACAGAATTAAAACCGACCCATTTAACTAGCCATAAAATAGATGTGCAAGGTCATGAGCCAATAAAATAAAGATACTATTATGTATCACAAAAAATTAGAGAGTTTATGTATCAGGAAGTAGATAGCCTATTAGAAGAAAAGATAATAGAGCCATCGAGTAGCGATTGGTCTAATCCAATTGTAATGATAAAAAAACCTAATGGCAAATATAGATATTGTTTACATTTTAGGAAAGTAATTAAAATCACTTAAAAGATTTATATCCAATTCCAATAATGTCGACGATATTAGATGCATTAGCAAGGTACATGTCCAGAA
>JAWWLR010000092.1:78554041-78565857 GCA_035041075.1 Acraspis erinacei | reverse complement strand
TTTGTTCTTTAAAAAATAAGGTGAATATTTACCTTTTGCTAGTTTGGCATGAAGTTCCCACCATAGCATTTCTCCTTAATTCGAAGCCCCCACTGCTTTGGCCTACCACCTCTTCCTTTGGAAATGGAGTCGGGATGTTGGGGAGGAAAGCTGGTAGTTGTGAGGAAGGAAGGAAGGAAGGTCGAATCCACAATTTACCCCGAATGGTTCGCACCAATGTTGCAAGGGATTAGGATGAGGGATTTTGTGGAAGGAGCAGAAATGAGAGCACACCGCTCGTAGCTATGTAGTATATAGGTTGATGTAGGTGCGAAGGGTTGAGGAAGGCATAAACCATTTTATAAGAACGATTGGTGTACTTTGAAATGCTTATACTCGTAGTAAGCCTGGTTTCGAGCTGATCGGAGGCAAATTTGATCGCAGGATTTTGATAGCTGTGGTGTTGTGGGAAATGCAAAAGTGGTCCTAAAGTGTTGAATGTTCACTGTTCAAATTATAGGTATAGTGGAATTTACGGTATACGCAAGTTTCTGTGTAAGAATTTCGGTATTGCTGAAAGTTTTTGAATATTTCTGGAACATTTGATTTCACCAAAAATATAACTACAATCTTTTACGAACTGCAATTAATAATACATATATAAATAGATAAAAGTTATAAAAGTTATATTTCTGGATGTTTTACTTCTACTTGATCATTTTGAGCAATTTTAAGTTACAAACATTAAAAATTAAACGATTAAAAATTATTTTTTAATAATACTTTCTTAAATAGAAGTTAATTTTTTTAAATTTTAAGTTGTTTTTAATTAATGATTGTTCAATTCTTACTTATACATCGAAATTCAATACGTTCACTAACAAATTAAAAATGGAACAATTAAAATTGTATTATTCAAAGTTTGCATTAGCACTTTGAAAATATAACGATTCAATGCTTTCTATTTCAAAGCTTTCAGTTCAAATTGTAAAGTTGTTAATAATTAATGTATAATTGCTTAATTTAAATAAAAAGTAAAAAATGTCTAAATATTTTTAAAAAATCGTTTTTTTGTAATTAAACAATTTCAAATTGAATTGGTTCAAAATTTTATATTTTAGACTGAAACGGTGTTTGAATAGGATTTGAAATTGAATAAAATCATTTATTTATAAATCTTTTCATTTAAAGTTATTTTTAATTGATATTTGAGTATCAGAATTGTATTGTAAAATAAATTATTGCTCAATTTTTAATACTTGAACTGGAGTTCAATTTAAAAAATCATTAGTTACTTTATATTCACCGTTGATCATCCTAAAACTTTTTTTACCAACAATTTTCAATTTGAAACGCTTTTAGTTTTGAATTTTAACACGTTGTGATCTTTTTAAATCTGATAAATTGCCTATCTGAGAATCCATTCGATTTCTATTAAGTTTCCAAACTATTATTTACCAATAGTAACCCGTTTACGAAAAACTCTACTTTTCTTCAGATTTTTCTTATAAACTGAAATGTTGATTAAATTCTCATGTAAAATTATGTATGTATTGCTGAAAAGTTCCTAGGGTAAAATAGTATTCTAAAGAAATTAAAAACAAGTGTTAAAAATGTTGTATTTAAATAATTTTTTATGAGCTTTAATAAAAAAAAACGTTTTAATCCTAAACGATGTTTTTAGAAATCGTAGGTGTTTCGTAAACTAATTGCCATTGGAAAATAATGTATTGGCAAATTAATAGTCATCTAAGCAGAAATTTGATGAGATTTAAAAAAAAGACGATTCCTAATTTAAATGGCATTATATCATGTGATTGAGTCAATTTTTCGTTTAAAAGTTAAAAAATTTCGGGTTTCAAAATAAATTCAATTTCCCGGTTTTTCAATACCGGTCATTTCCCGTCTTCCCGGTGCAGCTGCCACCCTGCTACTTCCACTTCTATAATTAGCAGAAAGAATCCAATATTTATGAGAATTAGTCATATCTGTCTCCTTTTTTTAAACTAAATTGTCCCTAGTTACTCGAAGTCTTTGATTGACATTTTCTTTATCACTCTTAACCAATGTATGCAACAGATTGAAGCAACTTTTTTATATTCGTAAACATAAATAAATTGTATTATGGCACTACTTACATAAATTAAATTCATTAAAATCTTACGTTGACTTTTTATTACTTTATAGAGGAGTAATCGATATGGCTTTTCTATCTTCTTAAAACGGTTCTGGCTCGTCATCAACCTGTAAGAATTTCAAAAGTAAATATTTGACAGTCTAAAAGCAATTACCCTCCTCTTAAAAATTTACACCCCAAGAACGGGGATCACAACGCAGGAACAGCTCCAGACAGGGGGAATTAGGTCATTTTTCAACAATGAGTGGGGGGATAGGGGAAAGATTGAACATTTATTTTTACACGTAAAAGAAACAATATTTTTATGAGAAATAATTTTAAATGGTTTTTTAATGATTTTTGCCATTAAATAATTTTTTAAAGATATACGTAAGCTGTTGGAAATCTATTCACGACGATATGGAATATTCTTTTATATTCTTATTGTAATATTTTTTTAATATTCTTTTAAAAACATATGCAGAACATATAAACTTCAGCGTTTCAAAATATCCTCTCATTTTATAGTATGATAAATTATTATAGAGCTTTACCAGACATTTTAGTACACATTAGGGTGGCCCAAAAAAAGACATTCGAGAAATTTCAATGGGCACATTGACCAAATCCTTCTTTTAGGAAAATAAATTTACCCATGTTTTTTTATTTGCAAAAATATATATTTTTAGCCGTTGCTCTGAGGCTTCAAAGTTTCCTGATTTAACCCTCACCACTGATACCTCTGAAAAATGACATATTACTTACATGGGGTCAAATTGATCCCATCTGACTTTGAAACGTTGTCATACTGATTCCATGCATAGTTTCAACTTGAATAAATTCACAGACGTTATTTAATGTATAGAAATTAGATTCTGATTGTTTTTTTAATCAAAAGTATTTGGAGGCGTATACAAAAATTCTCAAACTTTAAAAGTTACAACAAAATTAATTTTTCATTAAAAAATGCATAACTTCCACAATTTGTATTATTTATAGCTAAAATTTGTTTTGGGTACTCTTCTAATATCGAGTATCAAGACAAAAAATCGTACATGTAAGTCTAATCCATAAAGTGTAATTATTTTTAAGCTCGTATGGGACGTATTTTTAGAGAAAAAAAATGTCGAATAACAAATTCAATATTTGGATCGTTTTTTATTGATATAAAAGATTTTCTAAAAAGGTTAACATTTTTTAAGAGCAGTATAATAAATTAAAAAACAGAACAAATTGTATTTTTACTCTTTGCCTACACATTCAAGAAATAAGGAATCGCGATGGTTTGCACACATTGGACGCTGGCATGATGGGCATGATATTGTGACTGAAGATGATAAAAATATGAAATTTTAGGTTAGGAAAACAATTCGTGTATGAATATTCGATTTAGTTACACTTCCCATGATTATTTTGAGTACAAAAAAAAACACAAAACTAAAATCATTGATTTTTATGGATCTCGAGCGCTATAAAAACATGGGGTTAGAATGACACCAAAAAATTATTACTCATTTGTTCATTCAACTACAAAAGTAGCAGAGGTACCTACGCTCAACGGTAGCATGTTAAACTTATAGTAGAGACCTTAAACTCTTATCAAATGGCAGTACAGGTCCTAATTGAAACGCGCTCCTATTTAAATTTTAGTCTGAAGTTGATGTTGGGGTCATTCTGACCTCAGGTAAGTGATGAGGGTTAAAGTAGAGAAGTCCTAACACCAGCTACAGGTTCGACCTGGAGAACAGTTATAGATTGATTAACTTATTATTACTCTGCCATTCTACTCATTGTCAGTGACCGTAGCTTCAGACCCTGCAAATACGCTGCCCAATGAGAGGCCCGACCGAGGGTCAACTTTTGTTGCAGCCATCCACCTGCAGTCCCTTCAGCCAGTGTTCAACTTAAATGTGTAATTTTTCATAAGCTTTTCTTACTCTTTTCTCAATTAAATTAAAAGCTTTTTTCCAGAAATTTGTTTTCAATAGTTTCAAAAATAATTCTTTAAAATATCAAGTTACATCAGTATATCCGAGACTCACAATGAGCCTCCAAATATTGCCATTTGATGCGATTTTTGATATTCCTAAAACATTTTCATAACATTTATGAGATATAAAAATGCGATAAATGCCATATTCACTATTAAGCGATCGAGCATATAAAAGTACAAATAAATTGACTTATAATTTCCTAACCAAAATCGAAGAAGTAAAAATTGGAAACATTTTACATGCTAAACTCCATAAGAAATCAAAATGAGTAGAGCAACATCTAAACATTTTTTTTGCAAATAAAAAAACATGGGAAAATTTATTTGCCTAAGAGAACGCTTTGGTCAACGTGCCCGTTAAAATTTCTCAAATGTCATATTTTGGGCCAACCTAGTACACATTATAAATATTTTAAATAATAATGTTCGAGTTCTATTATAGAATAAAATGCAGCGTGACTAGGCAGAAAATTTCTGCAACAAACTTTGAAAGTGTTTTTTCAAATCCTTAATTCTAAAATATTGAACACTACCCTTGAATTTGTTCAGTTTTTATCGTATCTATTGAATTAAAAATAGTTTAAGTTTGAGCGCCTAAAATATTTCACATTTCAATAAATAATTTATTTTGTATAGGTTCATCGAAAAACTATCTTAGCTTTAATTTTTGATAGATTCTAAGTATAGGTTAATTTAAAATCAGTCAAATCTGTATTATACATTTTTAATGGTGGAAAAACGGAGAATTTGGAAAAATGGAAAATAGAGCAGAATAGAGAAAATACTCTGGTCCCTGCAAGAGATTTAATGAAATTTAATTACCTCTCTCATCCTGCCCATTCTCCGACGCTGCAGAAATTCATACTTCTGTTTTTCCGGATAGGATTGAATTGACGAAACAATAAACGTATCTTCTGTCGATTTTACCAAGCACAAAAATATCCATGTTGATATAACAAAAGGCATCGAAAGATATGGGAGTTGGTACTGAAAATAGAAGAACTTATTTTCCAAATTTTCAAATAAAAAACATGATTAGAAAAATAAGAAAAATGAAACGACATGCCAATACCTTGTTCAAAATAATGTAGATAATATACTGAAGAAGGGTGGTAAAGGCAATCGCCACGACAGTCGCGATGCACGCATGTTTATTAATTATTAAGAAATTTCCTCCTAATGCTGCACCAGTTAAAAGACCATTAAATCCCCAAACACCTGAATATATAATCTCGTAGGATATATCTAGTTCCAAACCTAGATAAAAGTATAAAATAATATATAAATTATAATAATCGACACATAACCCAATTTTTAAGTACTCTTTACTAAATTCTGATCCTTTACTTTAACTAGTAAATTATTTAAAATTATGGAAATCAAAATTAAAGAATTCGCAGTCACCAGAGCATCTATTCACCTAAAAAAAACAGATGTTTCAAAAAATAAGTGACAAGTAGGTGACAAAAAAGTTGTATCAATTAACTAAACACAAAAATCAATGCTTATTAACATATTATTATTTGTTGAATCCTTCAAACTTTAATAATTGTCAACAACAGAATTATTTTAAACAAAACGAGGTGACACGCATTTTACGGTTTGATAAAAAAATTCAACTTTTAGTTTTCTTCATAAATTCGGCAGAAATTCCGCTTTAACAAAGTTAGGAGTATTTTATGTCATAAAACTAATGACGCAGATTAATATTAAAAAGCTGTCGAAAATTTTCTCTAAATGTCGTTGGAATAGGGGATGGCCGAAAACTCGGGACGACTAGCCAAGCATACAAAAAATATTGAACTATTCATCCCAAATTTTGGGACGAAGTAACAAGACATTTCGTTTAAAAAAACGTCACAAGATACGAGATGTGTCACGAGAACAAATTTATTCCCTATACAAAAATAGTTGACGCTTTACTCTATCTAATATGATTTGACGTCATTCTATGCTTCAGAATGTACTTTTGTGAAAGAACAGTGAAAAAACAAGTGGAGATAAATTGAGTATAACATTGTATGTTCAAGTAATAATGCATAATTTAATATAATATGATGTTTTTAATTATTTTCAAAATTAGATCTTCAGGGCAAAATTTAAGTACAAGTTTTTTGTACGACAGCATAAAATATTATTATTGAAAAATACTATTCTGATAGATTTTATTTATATTTAGTAAAAATTTAGTTGCAGAATTTTTGTTACGTGAATTTTAGTTATCTTTCCGCTTGGAGGGAAATAAAATTTCGGTAAAATCAACCAAATTTCATTAAATAATATTCACTCTTCAATACAATTTGAGAATATTTGTAAAACGTCTATGGGGTTCAAAATTTTCAAAAAAATTGCCATAATTTTATATAATTGTTGATTTTTTTTTTATAATTGAGTGTTTTTATTTGATTAAAAAAAAACGCATCATTCGTCAGCGACGAATATTTTAAATGGAACAATTTCAAATTTCGAAGTTTCACATTTTTACAACTTTAAATTACAATTTTCTGAATTTAAAATTTTATGAAGTTAATCTATTTTTTACTAAAAATTAAATTATAAAAAAGCATAAGTTCGGAAATGGAGCGTTTATCCGAATATTTAAAGAGGTGAGAGTTTCATTTGGAATTCCTCCAACTCCATTTTCGAAGCGTATGGGCTTTTACGGTTAAGATTTTATGTTGCTCGTGAAAATAACAGCTTCTGATTTACGACCGTGAGGCGAAAGTTTCTCTAAAATAATATCTCCCTCGAGTTTGATATCGAATTTTCTTCTCTTAATTAATTTCGATTACGCTTTTCAATGTTTCTTCTAGCCCTAAAAATTGTTTTAAAAATAATTACCGAAGAGAGAACCGATAAGGGCGCCAGCGAAGGAAAATGCGGTCGTAATCGGTGAATAGATTATAAGAGCAAGGTAGACGACTGAGCCAAGAGCCACATCATCCACCCCGTACACCTGGGATGCTGAAGTCACAACACCGCGAAAAATCTAAAACATAACAAAACTTCTGGTTTGACTTGATATTAGAAATTATCGTTCATATCGTCTTTACCATTCCCCAGTCTGGGCTGACAGCATCCTCTTTTCCAACAATAGTGCTTGTGTCGTCCATTGTCACGCTCCTCGTACCATTGTTCTGAAACAGAATCAAAAGCGTGTATTCTCGGATACTTCCATTGTCGTTTTTTTCCTCCTTCAAATTTCTCTCGAACTCGTAAAAATGGGCCGCGCATGTTTGTAAACTTTAACTGAAAATTAAAACAGTCAGAAATATTCTTCAATTTATTTCCTTTAGATAGTTTTAGGAATATAAGACCACCTGCTATTCAATGATAGCTAAGTTTTTAGGGTTTCTTAGCCCCAGATAGAAACCCTTATAGTTTCGGTCCGTTGTTCGTCCATCTGTTGTACTTTTGTTTCTCAGGAAGAGAAGTTAAAAGAAATTATGGTTGGGAAATTAAGGGTAAATCAGGAAGGGGAAAGTGAGGAAAAAATATAGGAAGTGGGAGAAGTAGGGGAAATGATTTAAGTGAGGGAGGATAGTGAGGAGAAATGAGGAATGAGCTGGTAGGGTAGTGACTTCGGAACTGGAAATTTTATAAAGAATTATTATTTTTTCTCGCAACAGATAATTTCTGACATAGAAAGGGAAATTTTAAAAAATAATTTTTATTCTGACCTATAAAAAGGAAATTTAAAAAATCGCTGTTCAAATCCAGATTTATAATCCTTTTAGGTCGGGACCATGAATAGCTCCACAAAATCACTTTGCGTCGCTTTGTCAAGAAGATATTTAAAAAATATAGCGAATTCTCATGTATCCTTGAAATTCAAATAGCCTCTCAAATAATAAACAAATTTCTAATTTTTTTGCTACTTGTGTAACAGTTTGTGATTTAGTAGTCCAAAACCAAAATGGTTCTTATTTTTTAGCTTTGAAAAAAATACTCTGAAACCATTTTTGTTTCGGAATAGTCGATCAAAAGCTATTAGTCGATCGACAAAAATGTATATCACTATCCTAGTCTACAAAAATAACATCAAAAATTCATTTTTCAATGTTCTTGGGCTCCTTTCAAAGGTAAATTTCTATTAAATCAAATCAACTCATCAGTATAATATTGTGCACAGTGTTGTTTGCATGATGCAAGAAGTTGAATCTAGAACAAAATAGTTTGATTAAAAAATAGTTTGATCTTTTTGTTAAAACGTAAATATTTCATGTATTTTTGTATGTTGAATACGAATCTGTCCCAAAAAGGTGTTGCTCTCTTCCCGTTTTCGAGATATCGAGATGTTACATTAGAAAATTTCGATTTTTTTATTTCTTTAAAACTTGACTTCTTTTATGTATTCTTTTTAAAAATAATGCGAACGACGCTCCACAAGCGCCCATCCTCCAAAAAATCTACCCTTCCACCACCCAAAAACGATTAAGGTTAATCCAACGATATGTAACTTGCAATCAAATTATTAAAAGTAGAATAAGTTATGGCAGATTTTAATTTATGTTTCGACCCTGGCTAGTTAGCATTATTTTGATGAAATAAATTATTTCCATTATTTTCCATTATTATGGAATTTTCCGTAGAATCATTGAAAATGTATCAGTTTATTTGGTAGAAAATTCGTCTGTTGACAATTCAACATAATATATGAATTTTCACCCAATTGCTTACAAGAATATTATGCTTCAAAAGATATATTTTCAACCAAAAATGGAATAGTGGAATTTTCAGATTAAAAAATTATTTTTCAACAAAATAATTAATTTTTAATCCGAAGTTGGAATCGCAAAAAAACATAGATTCCTAATATAATATTTTTAAGTTGCTGATTGCAAAACTATAAAATTTTTAAGATAATACAATTTAAGATAATAATATGACATATTAAGGTAAGTCAGCCACGTGAGGAGAAGTCGAGTGGAGAGGGTAAGAACAGCAGGTAGGCCGCGATCAAATGGAAATCGCCCATGTACGAGTTGCAAAGGCGCCAATCGAGATGGTTTCAAATTTGAAGGCATCCCGATCCCTTATCCATCTTTTCCATAAGCCTTATTAAAGTCTACGCCCCCCCCCCCACATGCACACATACACAAAAAACTGTTAGAAAGGGGTCGGGGGTGCCTACGAGTTACAAATGCCCGAAATCGGGCATGAACTGTAATGAAATGGGGAAATGGGGTCGGGATGCCTTCAAATTGGGACCAATATCGATTTAAAGAAGTTTCTGACTCGAGGACACCCCGACCCCTTCCTAATGATTTTTCGTGGGGTAGGGAGGGGTAGCATGGTTTAGAGGGTAATGCGTGGTGGAAGGGGAGGGGTACTTTTTCTTAGATATTAAAAATCTCGACATCTATTTTCTTCCAACTTTTTTCAAAATTTTTCACCACTCAAGCAAAAAACCGGCAAAATAATGCAACGATCTACCCAATCCTGACCCAAGTCCGAAAAAAATTCAATTTTTTTCCAAATTTGGATTTTATCAACTACCTCCGGGCGCTCGAAATTTCTCACGTAAAATACATGAGGAAAAATCACTTTTTGGAGCTTTTTGGAATAACTATGCAGGTTTTGGAAAATGTTATAAGAAAATTCGCGTTTTCATAGAAGTGAAGCGTGGGAGAAAAATAGGCATAAAAAACTATTATCAGCAGTGTTTAAAAGTTTCTTTGAGTTTCAATTTTTTAATCATTTTTGGGATGTCCAAAGTCTTCTCAATTTTTGCCAGATATTAGGATACTATTCCGAACGAGATAATTGGGTTTTTATATACAACTGTAATTAACTTTTATTTTTTGCGCCAATGAAAATATCTAAAAAATATTTTTTGGCACTTGAGGGCTTTCTTGAAGTCAAAATAAATTTACGCAAAATTCAAGATATCTATGGGGATCAAAATTAGAGTAATCTTGGATCAAATTTTTAGTTTACTGATGGAGTTTTTTGCCCTTTAATACAATGAATATTGATTCGTGGTGATCACTGCTAATTTTTGGTGTCAATACTTTTTGTTGCTTATATTTCAAAAATATGTTCAACAATCACTAGTTGTGATATTTATACAAGGAAAAAAGAAAATTCCCAAATTTTCTGGAAAAATATTGTTCAAACAAATGTCATTTATTTAAAAAATTAAGCTATGTTAAATAATAAAAACTGAGATATCGAGAACGTATAAAGCATATTAAAATATTGATACATAGAATTCTTCGTTGGAAAATCCTCTACAAGTTCCCAAACTTTCCCGTATCATTTTCCCAATCACTTCAGTTTATTACAAAACCCCCAAACAAATATTTTCCCCATGTTTTTTACGGCGTAAACAATTTTGAGTGCCCGGAGGCACTTGTTCAAGCCGAAATATCGTAAAGACCAAAACATGGAATTTCTTTTTTTTTAACTTGGAAGCGAATTAGTATAACTTTACCCTCTATGAAGAAAAAATATTTTGGGCTAACCTATAGCACAACACCATGTATCGAAGTAGACTGAATAATTTAATTATTTCCTTCATACAAAAATTGAGAAATTTTCTCGAAGTTACAAAAAACTGTGAAGAAATTAAAAAGGGATTGGAATAGAATTATAAAATTACTCTTATTTTAATTTTAATTTGTTTCAATTTTAAGGACCCTCACAAGTTCGAAAGTTTCATACTTTAATCACTTTAAAATTTAGAGTATTCAAAATATTTACTTTCTTACATTGCATTTCTAAAGAAAGTCCCAGTCCAAGCCTTTATCGGAAATGTATTCTATTTTTACGAACTACAAAATAATTAAATGTTGGTCGTGTCCACAGTGTTTAAAAAATATGTATTTGTTTAATACAAAAATTTTGATTTTTGAATGTACACTTTAAAACCTGGTCTTCACAAAGTACATTCACCTATTAAAAATTCTGTGGAAAATTATATAGAATGTATATAACTATTTAGAAATAATTAATTATAAAACTCAATAACTTTCGCCCAAATGAAGCTGCTTTTAACAAGACGAGTTTTTATTCCTCAGTAGCGATATCAAGTTCATGTCTGTCAGAACATTGATTTTAGAAAATCTGAACACTATTCAGTATAATATTGATGCTTAAGACTTAATAGCCGGTAATTAAATTGAAACCCAGCACCCGCTCTGAATAGCTCTTACCTAATGTACATAGATACGTATACACACATAAAATCAATCGCACGTATAAGGTATAAATTTGACATTAAATAACGTCAATATTAGCATCATTCCAATAACAGAAGGTGCATAAGTCTTCAAGTAATCAAACATTTCTTAATTAACTGAATTAATTTCTGATAACTAGTTACACATTCTCTATAAAAATATAAGCAGAATCAAACAGATAAATTAAATGTAAAAAACAACTTTTTAATTTATCATTTCTTTAAACTCATTAACAAAATAAAAATGACCTGATTCAGTTTCTATTCAGCAAAGGCATATATCACTCATGTTTAATGTTTTAATCAGGGTGGCTATATAAACTTCAAAAGAAAATCCAGGCTATTTCCCGCTCAAACATTATATTTTTCCCGATTAACTTTTAAGCGATTTTATAATAATTATTATTTAATACCAATTGATTTATTGTTTAAATTTTGAAAAGAATTAAACATTTCAGAGCTCCAAGGTAAACTATATCATTTAAATTACCGTAAAAGTGATTTCAGACTTCACAGCCCAAAATGCTCAAAACAAAACAAAAGAA
>JAWWLR010000092.1:78497698-78511656 GCA_035041075.1 Acraspis erinacei | reverse complement strand
GAAATCATCATAAGAAAAAAGAAACTTGCAGGATTGGAGGACTATTTCGCTGACTCTTCTGGAACTGCATTTTCATTTAATTTTTCTACAATTGAATATTGATATCTTATAATTATGGACGTGGATGTGTGCCTTCTGCGTTAGTAAGCGAAATGTTTCCATAAAATATAAAATCATTTGCTGGTTTTAGCTGCACAGCAAGTTCAGCTTTATTTGGTTTTGTAACTACTCAAGCTTTTCAGGCTCTGACGAATATAATTGAAGAAAAATATTTATTTTGGCTGTATGCAACTTTTGTTTTTTATTATTTACCGGAAACAATGAGAAAATCCTTGTTGGAACTTCAAAACGTTCTTGCGGAGAGAAAAGAAATTTGAAAACGAGTAAGAATTATGTTCAAGGAATTTTACCAATTTCACAGTGGGTCTTAAAATTTCAACTTGGTTTACAGATAATTGATTGCATAATAAATTTATAATTTGTACCTTTGTCATTTTTAATTTTTATATATTTTTAGGCAAATTTTTACAAATGATGCGAGATATCAAGAGCAAGCTGAACTTTTATAGCTCTTTTCGATAAGAATAATTTTGTTGTCTTGACTTTTACGCATATCGTTTTTGGAAGCAGTTAGCATGTTGCGTAACATTTTTATAATAAATTCATGAATGAAACGTCGTTTATGTATAAAAACGAGGAATATATTCTTGGATCGTACAAGTATTTTCCAAGATTGGATTTGTATACTATAATATTACGAGACAATTGACTAGACATTGACATGAAGTTCTGGTATTAGAAAATCGTAAAAAAATGAATTTTCTAAACTAGAATAAAACTCTGCACTTGTTACATTCGCTTTTAATCTTCCTTACTATTAAATTAGTTATCTACCTATATGAAAAAAATGTTTTAACAATTTTATATTTAAAGTCTTTGGCTTATTTACTTGCTTTCAGAGTTAATAGATTACGAATTAATTTCAAAAATAAAAATGTATACAAGTCAGTTTGAAATGTTTCATTCTGAAGACTTAGTTTTTACTTTACATGTTTCTTTAAGGATTTATAAAAGTCTCACATATAGTCTACTTCTAATTACTTTCGCGATGCTTTTTAAACCGATTGCAGTCATCATCTTCTCTTAGGGGCGATGGGGAAGTTGGGCAACTTTTAGAAGCTCCTTCTGGTTGAATATCAACCAGAAGACTTTGCCTGCAAAGCATTGATACTGTACTCAATTTACTTTCTTTTTCTTTCGCCCGTTTAAGTCTCGCTCTTCGAAATTTGTTAGCTATCTGGCTAAGTCGACTGGAAACGTCGCTGGGTTTTTTGGCAGATCTTGGAAGTGATTCGAAGCCACGATTCGAAGCGAGTCTTTCAAAAGTACGCGGATCAACGTGTATCATCCCAGAACTAGCAGATTTGATCAAATCGGGTCTGTCTTCAAAATCAATGGATTCTGTTTCGAAATCGAAATCGATTTCATCCTGCCTACTATCATTGGATGGATCATGAGAATAGCAGGAAGGACCTCTTGATAAAAAATCTTCTTTTGCTCTCTGGAGTCTCAAAGCACGAAGTTTCGAAGGCGATGAATCATCACTTTCTTCGGCTTGAGAATCATCTATTAAATTTATAGTTGATGATCTCGACAGCAGAAGATCTGATCCAGAAGTTCTGAAAGAAGTAGGAGAATGTTTTCCCTTTCGTGCTTCTGCTGATGACAAGGCAGCGAGTTTGTGAATCAAATCTGGTGATATGTTTTCTCTCGACTTCTCTTTTTTTAGATGAGTAATTTCGTTTCCCTCTTCGTCGATTTTGAGACTGATGGCTGTGGAAAAATGTCTGTTTTTAATGAAATCGGCACTCGTACTTTTTATGATTTCATTCCGCCGAGATCTTTCTGCTACTGAGGAATTTAATGCTGATGTTGATGTGTTGTCGCGAATTAAACTTGTGCTGGCACTTTTCAGAACGTCTCCACGAGTAGGTCCAGCGATTGCTTTTCGCACTTCCTCCTGGTACTTTTCCATCTGAGTTCGCACTCTTCTTTCGGTTACTGGTGACCTCCAAATTGGCGAACCACTTCCACTACTCGCTGGACTTCCGGCGTCTTCGAGTTTTTGGTTGTATCTGGAATTTTAAAACATCTATTTCAAAGGACAGGTTGATAACGTGAAATCTGGTGTACAAGCCTTCTTGAAATTTCTTAAATCTTTTAAATCTTTATGAAACCTTTGAAATCCTTGTGAAATCTTCTGAATATTTTGAAATCCTTTAAAATCTGTTGAACTCTTTTGTTAAATGTTTTGAATCTTTAAATTTTTTGCGAAATCTTTGAAACTTTTATTAACTCTTATGACATTTTTGAAATTTGTAAGGAAATCTTTAAAATCGTTGAGATTTTTTTGAAATCTTTCAAAATCTGCTAATATCATTGTGAACTCAGGGTGTCTATTCAAATGCTGAAAAAAATTTCCTGACAATTCCCTGTTTTTTTCCAGGTATCTCAAGATTTTTCCAGATTTAATTTTTCTGAGTAGGAAGCCCTGCAAATATTTCGCATTTTGTAAAACAATCGAGTAGAAAATGTGCACAGTTCCACGAGTTTATTATAAATAATATTTTTTTCAGTTTCAGTTAACTTTGAAAAACTATATTACATGATATTTTTCAATATATTAGCACCATCCAATAATTAAATAATTAAATAATACTAGAAATATAATTTATCATTTCCCGAATTTGTCTCTAAAATTTATGGATTTGAACAATATTTCAAGCAAATTTTTATTTCATCTTATAATTAAAATTCAATGCTATATTTAGGTAAAATCAATGTGGAGACTATAATTAATACAATTTGAACCGCTTAAAATTTATAACTTTTCAAATGAAAATATTTCATGTTCAATAATATATATGAAGTTTTAACCAAATACTTTAATTTTTTAATAAAAAACATCACTTTTCAACCAGAAATAGGACAGTTGAATTTTCAATTAAAGAAATTAATTTTCCATGAAAACAAACAAAAAATTTGCAACCAAAGAGTTTTCAACTAAAATGATAAATCTTTTAGAGCAATAGTTAAATTTTAAACCAAAAATATCAATTTTAAAATAAAATGATGAATCTTTAGCAGCAATAGTTGAGTCTTCAAATTGTAAAAAATTAATTTTTACCAACAATACGATTTTCCAACAAAATACATGAATTCTCAATCAAACAATCAATTTATAACCAAACAGTTGCATTTTTAACTAAAAAAGATCATTTTTCAACCAACAGTGAAATAGTTAAATTTGCAATTAAAAAAATTAATTTTACACACATAAAAACAACAAATTTTCAATAGACGAATTTTAAACCAAAAAGATGAAAAGTTAACAAAGAAGATTAACTTTCGAACAAGAAATTTTATTTCAAGAAAATAAGATGCGATCTTTCAACAAAATACATAAATTTTCAACGAAGCAGTTGAATTTTTAACCAAAAAAGATATATTTTCAATCAAATAATTGAATTTTTAACTACAAAAAGTCAATATTCAACCAAACTTATAAATTGTTAAATAAAATGGTGAATATTTAACTGAAATAGTAGAATTTGAAATCAGAAAGTTGAAGTTTCTACTAAAATAATAATTCATTAACTAGAATAATAATTCAATTTTCAACCAAAAAGATCAGTTTTCAACGAAGAAGATTAATTTCTAACAAAACAAAAAAATGTTTTAACTGGAAGAGTTCAATTTTCATTTAAAAAATTAATTCTCAGCCGAAGAAAAATATTTTAAGCAAAAAAAATTAATTTTTAACAAAAGAGTTTAACTTTCTACCAAATATTACATTTTTATTCCAAAAAAGATTAATTCTAAACGAAAATAATTGCATTGATATTTCAACCAAAAAAGATTGACATTTTTAATAAAAAATCATTGAATTCAACCAAAAAAGAGACAACTTTTCAACATGAGTTGAATTTCCAACTAAATAATATTGCCCAATCAAGACAGAGAGACAAAACTGCAAACAAACTCTCGAATTTTAAAGCAAAAAGATTAATTTTCAACTAAGATGATTGAGTTTCTGCGAAATAGAACAAATTTTTAACAAAAGATATGAATTTTCACTCAGATATTTGAATTTTCATCTAAAAGTGTTAAATACAGTAATATAAATTCCCTGGCTTCAAATACAATTCCCTGACAATTCCAGGTTTTCCCAGTTTTCCATGTAGGGAGGACACCCTGGAAATATTATAAAATATTTTGAAATCCTTTAAAATCTTTATAAGATTTTCTTAAATCTTTTGAAATTACTGCAATTCTTGACATTTTTAAAATCTTCTAAAATATTTGACATCTCTGTTAAACATTTGAAATATTTTGAAATCTTGTGACAGCTTTTGAAGTCTTTGAAATCTGTGTGAAATCTTTGAAACCTTTGTAAACTCATTGATAATGATTAAATATGAATCATACCTCTGAATCATCATTCGTATACTTGGTGCTGTTTCCTTCGGTGAAATCCTTCGATATTCCTTCCTGGAGAGAATCGGTGATTGAGGCAAAGGTGGTCGTCTTTGATCCGAGGAGTCAATTATTCTTCTTCTCTCTCTAGAGCAAGGAGATTCCGAATTAGATCTTGCTCCTTGCAAATTAGCCCAAGATTGAGCCGGAGGTGTTTCTAATGCCGAAGAACCACTCGCAACTTCTGCTGGAATCTTCATCTCACTAAACTCTTCGCAGTCTTTTTCATTCTCTTTTTGACTTTCCACTCCCTTGTCCTTGCTATTTCGCCTGAAAGGTGAGAAGATCATTCGCTTCGTTTTAACGAAGACACTTCGGGACTCTTGCTTTTCTTTTTTACTAGAAGTCTCTCCTGCATCTGAACTGATTCTCTCATTATTATTGCTTCTATCCAAATTTGAATCTTGAACCATCGGTTCAGCACTGGCGGTTGGAACTACAATTTTATTGAGAGTGCTTTCGTTAATTATAATCCTCTCAACATCTGGAGTTTCCCAAAATGCAGACACCGTGAGGGGACTAGAATCAATGGCAGAATCGGTCTCTTCAATTTTTGATTTCCATTGATATCCGACTTGAGTGTCTGTTAATCTTCGAGTTTTTAAAACCTTCTTTTGTCTAATATCTCGGTCGACAGTGATGACTACGTCATCTTCTTCAACGCTACATCTTCTGAAGGCATTTTCGAAAACCTTTGTACCTGAAGCTAGATCATTTGCTATTGCTGCTAGCGATTGTTCTTGTGGCTCTTTCTTTCCGGGATTTTTGGGCTTTTGATAAATGTCTCGGTCGAAAAGGCGAATTGTTTTCAGAGATTCTTTTGGTGTTTCTGTTTCCGCGACGTCTGTTACGACGACGGCAGTTACATAATCTGAAAGATAAATTAAAATGTTGTGGATAAAAGGGATAATAAGGAACAGCGCTCCAATGCATAAAATAAAATGTTTAAATTATTATATAGAAAACCTTTAACAGGAAGAACATCCAACGATTGTGAAGTTTCGAGACAAGTATCAACAAGCCTGTTGAGTTTCGCTCTCTGTTGCTCTTTTTTCGAATTGATTATCAATCTTCTTCCAGTCTCGCTCAAAGTTGAGGCATTTGCATCGAAGGAAATCCTTTCCATAGAGGCAGACTCCTTTCTTCTAGAATCGCGCTCTTGAATTTCCACCTATTTGAATTATTGCCATCTTTTTTAGAATTCTTAAAAATATCCCATTTTATATTTCTTTTTCGCTTCGAGAAAGTGCGAGATAAGATATTTACCACAGCATCTGCATCTTTCTTTCCTGAGGTTCTACAGTTGGTGCTTCGGAGTTTCAACTCTTCTGTCGCAAGAGATTTTTTATTACCGGGATGTCCTAGAATGAGAAGATTCTACTTTGGCTTTTATAGATTTATCATTAATCACGTTTTTACCTATGAGTTTATCCATTTCTGACTTGGTCCTCTTACTTTTGTCGACATTCCGATCGTTGATTCCCCTGTAAATAAAATCGACATACTTATGAGATATACCTATATTTCGAACCTTTTAATTAAAACAGGGTTGCTACAGAATCTGCTTTGACAGCTCCATGACTTTTCCAAGTTTTCCAGATCAACCAAATTTTGCCAGGTCGCAAACAAATTCATCAACTTGTAACATTATTAACTACAACTATTAACTAAAAATTCTAATTTCTACCAAGATTTAAAAATAATTATACTACTGTATTAAATTTTACAATTTTTAATAGGTTTTTATAGAAAATTATGAGCTTCTATAAAGAAATAAGGAAAATTTACGATTTTCAAAAGCCACTTGTCGTTTTTTAATTTTTTTCTTAAAAAATTACAAAATGCTACACATAATTATGAATAAATACAATTCTCTACGAATAATTAAAAAAAACTACGATTCCAAAAATAATATTTAATTTTTGAGAATTATGATATTCATTAATAGGTTTTTGTAAAAAAATGGGAATTTCTAAAAAGTTTCATGAATACGTATTTAATATCCTCCATGTGTCTCATGTAAAAAACTTAATTCTGATAAAATTGAGATCTTTTTGAACCTTTTCAACTTCTTATTTGTGTAAAGTAACTTTACATTGTTAGGTTTATCAGGTTAATATTCAAAAGTAAATACATAATTTAAAACCACCTGTCACAGCAGGGCCTTAAATGTTTCAAATTTCGGACTACACGCCTTTTTTATGTCGAACCCCCTCCATTTACGTTAATAAGCCATAAGAACATATTTCCAACTGTATCGATAAGAGAGAAAATGGGAGAAGTAGAAATATTACACTTATAACAAAATAGATGCATTTTTAACCAGATAATTCAACTTTCAACCAAGAAGGGTTTCTACGAAAAAGTCTGAAATTCAACAGAATACATGAATTTTCAAACAAATAGTTGAATTTTCAAGTAAAAATGATTATTTTGCAACCCAAGAACGGAATAGTTCAAATCACAGTTAAAAAATGTATTTTCGACAAAAAAGAACGAAGAAATTTGCAACAAATATTAAAACCCTCAACCAAAATAATATAATTTTAATGAAGCAGTTGCATTTTTAGCCACAAAAAAGAATTTCTACCCGAAATAGGTGAATTGTCATCCAAAGAGTTGAACGTTCAACCCAAATAGACGAATCTTTAACAAAAAATTTGATCGAGAAAAGGGATTAAAGAGGCATTTTATCAGCTAAAGAATAAGAGTTTAAATAAACGTAAGTTTAGTTCTAGTAATTTAAGAATATTATGTAAGAAAACATCAATTTTGCTTAGAAAATAAAGATAATTTTCCACTGCACTTTTTGATTTCGAACTAAAAATTTTTAAATCCGGACTACAAAAAGTGTGTTTTCGGACTACGCAACATTTTAGGCCCTGAACTAAAATTAGTTGAAATAAGGAAAAAATTGAAAACGAGGGGAAGTTTAACCAAATGATCTTTTCTACATGTTAAATGTCTAAATGGCCAAAACGTAAGAATCGTTTGAATTGTTTAAACGTAGAACCGTTCAAGTACGGAGCACTCATAATTACATATTTCTATACAAAATCAAGAAAATTTAGAACTCGTAAAATCGATAATTTCCTGCGATTTCACGTATATTTCCCAAATTTTCCAGAACTTTTTTAAAATTTAACGACTTTTACTAGTCTTCCAGATATTTTAGCAACCCTGTTAGCTTTTTTTAATTTTCTTTAAGGCGTATTCACCTTAAAATGGTTCTGCTTCTTTTAATTTTGTTGAAAACTACCGATTGAGTTTCTGAATGTTTTGATTCAGTGAATTCTTTAGTTAAAACTCGTTCCTCGTTAGCAGAAGATTCTTTAGTCGGAAATACAATCGAGGAACGAGAAGATTGAGTTTGGTTCTTCATCATGACTCTGTTATTTATGGGATGATCTTCTCCTGCTTCAATCAAAATTACAGGAGAAGGTTCGTGACTTGAAGTTACAGTTCCCAAAGGAATAGCAATGCTTGTTGTTTCACTCGCAGCCACACAATAAACAGGTGTCTGATGTGGTTGCAATTTCGCCATTGGACATGCGGTTTCTTCAATCACATCTTCAATGTCAACAATCATCGCTTCTGGCTCGGAATCGTCCATTGCGATTTCTTCTGATATTTCTTCTTCTGCTATCGTTTGCTCTGAATCTGCTCTCGATTTTGCTGTAATCGCAAATACAATTCTTAATTCTTGAAAACTAGATAGTGGCGTCAAATTTAAATAGATCATTTGAGTATTATTACCTTCAGCGTCTAATTTTTCCACATCATTCAAAGACAAACTGGAAAGTTGACGAATAGGAGTTTCTTCTCGTGTGCTTCCTTCAACAATACTGCCAACTGATTTTGAACGTTTAAGAATTGGACGAACCCCTTTTTCACCTAAAATAATATTAATGTTTTAATTTATAAAAAAAATTATTTAAAAAAAAGTTTTTTAATGAATGTAAATAACTTACGTGGAGGTTCAGTGGCCGTCGTACCTGCAGAGATTCTATAGGCAGGATTTAAAAATCTAAAAGTAGAAGACTCCGGCGATATCCCTTGACTTTTTTCCCATTCGTACAGTTTCCTTGTAAATTCTTGGGATATACCTTCAAATCGGAAAAAGCCCGTGGAGGTGTGAACCAAAACCTCCCTTTTTCGAGGAGATGATCCTCCAGAATGACGTTTCAGCATGGATAATCTTTGACAAATAATTTAGTATTTTAAACAGAAGGTTTCAGATCAATGGAGATTTATTTCCGATGGTTAGATTCTGTATTCAATTAAAAAATATTATGTACTCATATAAGGGGAAGTAAATTATCTAGCTAATTTTCTCGCGAATTAATCAAAATTCAAAATAATTTGAGGAAATTTATCAGAATTCCAGATAAGTTTTAACGAATTAAATATTCATCAGTATTACTAAAAAAGTTCAATTCAAATAAATTGGAAGAAAATCGTTCAAGAAATTCCACTGACTTTGGTAAAATTGTAGTGAGTTTCGAGGAATTTAAGGGATGCCTTGGAATATTTAAAAATGAGCCTTAAGTATTTCAAATCCTTTGAAATCCCTTCCAATTCTTTAGAATCTTCTAAAATAATCTAAAATAATCTAAAATAATTCAAATCCTTTGAAATTGTGTAAAACTCTTGAAAATTCCTTGAAATTTTCTAGATATACTAAAATCTTTAAAAATCTTTGGAAACGCCATCTTTCAAATCTTATGAAATTATTTAACTCTTGTGAATCATTTTTTTTAAATCCATTAAAATATTACAATATCCCGAAAAATTTCATAAAATCTGATGATATTTCCTAATATCCTGGCAAATTGATGAAAATACCTTTCTAGTTTTCAAAGCCCCCTTAAAATCATTGAAATTCTCGGAAATCTTACCAAATATCTTGAGACCTTTTTAAAATACCGTACAATATATAAAATATTTAAAAATTTTTTTAAATCGAATTTTCTGCTTTTTCTTGGAAACATTGAAAGATACAAAAAAATGTTATGATAAAAGTTTGCACATCTAAAAAAGTTTGACAATAAATTTAAAGGTGAATTTTTTCAGAAAATCGATTCTTAATTTTTTTAGAAAAACTGCTGCCAATTTGATATTAAAATAAAATAATAAATATCTCGTTTATTTTAAGAGTTATAGAGGTTTAAAGAAATACATTTTTGGAATCTGTTTAAATATCCTAAAATATTTCAAAAGAATTCAACTAAAGTTACCTTTTATTTTAAAACGTGACTATGACTAGTAAAAATTACTAAAAAGTGATCTGAGAAAAAAGTGACTAAAAGTGACTGTATGGTAGCCCTGATTATTCGTGATCATTACTTAAGGCGCCTAACGAAATTCCCCCCCTGAACGAATTACGAATTTGGGAATGGCCCTTGAGGGGAAGTGACACTATCTATCATTCGGAAACCTCATAATCCCTCGGAATCCCACGCTCCTTATCCGACGGATCGTACTTTTTTGTCAAATCAAAATTAACGGATAAAATAAGACTATTTGACATTTTATTCAAGAAGCCTCCTATTCCCCATTGTCGAGAAAAAATGCATAGCTAGGATAATAAGAAATGAGCAAAGCGAGGGGGGATATTTGGAATTAATTAATTTTTTAATTGACTGCAAAGTCCGTTTTTGCAGACGTATGACACCTAATTCGACTAATAAAAAAAAATTATAAATACCTAGCTTCTCTATCCAGAACGGTGTCCCTTTGTTTTTCTTTTGACTGAAGCTTCTCAATTTTCCCAAGAACCTTCCCCAAAGGTTGAAATTCTCTTTCATCAACTGCCTTCCACACTTTACTATTTCTAATCGAATGAGTGACAATTGAATTTTTTCGTCCAGGAATTTCATGATCAGCCTCTAATCTCGCAGCTTTAATTTTTTTCCACTCTTCCATCTTCTTTAAGAAATCATCTGAAAGATGAGCCTTACTTTGATCTCCTTCTGGTTTCGTTTCGGATTTAGAAGGCGCTCGCCAAATTTGCCAATCTGTGAGTCTCCTTTTGAAAACTTGTTGGTCCGGATTAGTTATTCCTGAACTTCCCTTTTTTATTCTTTTCCATTCATCTAGTTTTTTCTTAAATTCTGGAGTAAGTTGCTCTTCACTGAGAAGTAAGGCATTTGAAGAATCTCTATCTCGGGGGGAAGATTTGTTTCGTGAATTACTTTCCTGGGATGAATTTGAATGACGAAGGCCATTTGGCGATGTGGATTTTAATTTTTCCCATTCGGCTAGTTTCCGGTAAAATTCGGCACTTAACTTGTCGTGAAGAAGTTGGTAATTTCTTTGAATTTCTACCTGGACGCTGGAACTTGTATCGGTTTCCAAATCTTCGGCACTGGCACTGTAACTTCTTCCCATATCCGTTTCTAGAATCATAGAAAAAAATTGTTTATAAAGCATAATTAGTAAAAAAATGAACCCCGATTAAAAATTCGATTTTACCAGAGACTTTCTAGGATGAAAATAGTATCCTTCTTATGTCAGTATGCTAAAAAAACGCATGCAAAAGTATTTGAAAATCTAAAAAAATCTTACAAATTTATTTACGTTGAGGATGTATTTTTATTACGAGGTTTCTAAAACCAGTTGAAAGTCTTGTGTTACAGTTTCAATTAACGTAATGCCTCCTTCTCAATTTAAGATTGGGGCGAGGTCTGACTAAAATAAGTAAGAAACCTGGGAAACGTCGAGTTAATTTATGGATGTCTTCTTAGAACTTGAGCTTCCCTACATCTCAGTAGTCTTTTTGTTATGAACAATTTTTTAGTTTACTTTTTATAACAATAACTTTTTCTCTGTTCTTAAATATGAACTCAAAAGATAACAATAAATTTAATAAAATTGGGTTTAGATCTCAGAAAAATTAATAAAATTTAAAATGATAATAAATAATTCGAAATAAAATTCAAAATATTTTTTTTATCAGAAGCAAAGAGCGAAGTAAAGAATGACCTCTGAATCATATTTTATCTCACACGTGTTTCTCACCAGAACCCTTAAAACGTTTATGAAAATTTTTGTGCGTAAATAAAAGTGCCATTAAGATGCGTCTTGCGTTTTCTAAAAATATTGTTCTTGTGTAATCGATATTACCGTTGAAGATAGTAACTGTTATAGCATCTACACTGCAATTTAAAACGACCCTGAATTCAAAGCTATTTTTATAAAAGTTAGAATAATCAACAGACAGATCATTGCGCATTCCGTTTACTGATTGTGTTTTGCCAATTCGGTGTCGATTGAACCAAACGGACTTACATGGAAAAGCATATCTTCAGTGATATTTTCAACCTGGTTCACATTTTTAGTATAATCTGAATATAATTCGAAATTTTAAGATTATAAAACAAAAGGATTAGAATCTATAAATGGAAATATGAAAAATTGTAAATAAATAATCAAATTTCATCAATTATGAATGAATGATGAATCCTTCCATAATTCGTATACTATTAGATATTATTAACTCAATTAATTTGACTTGCATGTAATTTATGCAGGAAATTATATTAGGGTTGCTGCATGCATTTTAGATAGTAAAATTTATCAATATTGCATAAGATTATACACATTTTAGTATATGCAAACAATTTTTTTAATATACTTCACTTTTGAGCAAAATAATATTTAAAAATACGTATCGAATACCCCATTCAAACAACTCTGTGAACTTGAAACGTTACATCCTTCAAAAGGCCGAACCAATCAGAAAAATGGTATGCAGTGCTCTATTGACTACATTGACTAAAGAAGTATCCAGCTGACAGCAGGCGAAAAAATTTGTGATCATCCACATTTCGACTTTTGGCACATTCGCAATGCCACACTTTACAAATCCCGGTATTAGTCCAATTCTAAGTATTTTGAACACCTTTTCGGGGCTTCCTTCATACTTTTTAAAGACTTTTTAAATAATAAACGTCAAAATAGGTAATGTTTAGTCCAATCACAAGAGGAAACATTAATTCCCCCATCAACAGAACTAATCAGACTGATTTTTACTTCCGACGCTGGTCCAATCAGAATGTCTCATATACCCGCAAAAAATTTAAAAAGTATACTTTTTAAACATAAAAAATTTTTAAACTTATTTTTAAAAACTTTCTGCAAGTATAATTATATTCAATTTTTAGTGCTCTTTTAATTGTACCAGGAAAAAAATATATTTGAAATATGCAACAAGCCCATTGTACATTATATAAACATGCAACTTCAAATTTCCTCTGCACCGAACCGGTATCGCCTTAAACTTTCCGTTCCAGGAAATTCGCGAAGCCTCATAAATTCTAGATTGATTTAGCGATTCATAAATGACAAGGAAGTCTGGCACGAGAACCAGAAAACAGCTGTTACAGTTCGACATTCGAAAACCTAGGTGAAGTTCGCCTCGACATTCTGCCAGCAAAATAGAATCTTATTCTTATCTGTTTTAATCGTCTAAAAGAAGTACCTCCAGATTTTTAACATGTATGAATAAAATAAACATAAAACAAATGCCTCAACTGAGAAACAACTTACGATATTTTTCAATCGACTAATTAGCGGAAAGGAAATAATCATGGAAGAATCGCAAAATAACAAATGATCAAAACTTCCAAACAGATATGAATAGTCAATCATGGATAAAAAAAGGCATTTTAATAATTCAGGGAAACGTCTTTTCCCTATCCACAAATTCAATAGATAAATCCATTCTATAAAAATAAGAATGATAGCGAAATTAAATAATTTTCCTCAATTTATCCATTTATATAATTAGGCCATTTTCGTGTGAATATAATTTAAGAAAGGTTTTTTAATTGCAATAAATTTAGGATTAGTTATTATTTACATCCTCGTATTTGGCTTTTGTAAATTACATTTTAACATAACTTTTATTTTTTAAATTTCACAATTTAAATATCCAATTTAAGGATTTTCCGTATTTATATATCTTACCCCAAAATAGCCACATCCATAAATATAAAAAGTTAAAATCTTCTCAGTCATTTCCAGATTTTCTCCCGGTCAAAAGTTAGTTCTTCCCGGCCAATTTGAAACAGCTCAGACGATTTTTTTGTTATAAACATTAAAATTCTGGCTTGGGGCAGGGAATTTTGCAAAAGAATTTTAATTCTGAATATGAGCAGTACTTTTTTATCTTTCCTGCATCTAAATCAGAATTAAAATTATTTTCCAACATTACCGTTCGATATAAAAAATTCTCTTTTTCAAATAAAGTAATAACTCTTCACGGAAATTCCCTGTCCTAAAGTCTAAATTATAATTATTAGCGGAAATCCCCTGTCACAAAGTCTAAAATATAACACAGGTCTACAAAATTCAAAGAATTTCCACACCCACAGACTGGACCTGGTGAACCTGAAGGAATTTGATGCGCTGAATCCGAA
>JAWWLR010000092.1:78483961-78497598 GCA_035041075.1 Acraspis erinacei | reverse complement strand
TTGCACATTTAGGTTAGGATATCTCGGAAACGTAGGGTGATGGAGCAATTCTGAGGTCAGATTCGGATTCAGCGCAACAAATTCCTTCAGGTTCACCAGGTCCAGTCTATGGGTGTGAAAACGTGTTGGCCTGTGTAATTGTTTACCTATTCTAAGACCAACTTATAATTCTATACAAAAAAATTACTTATTTTAAACTCAGAATGATAATTGTTAGAAAATTTCGAATTAAAAATTTCTTTTAAATTTTTATTAAAATTTCTTTTAAGTTTTTATTAAAATTATTTTTTCATTTATTTATTTTATTAGAAATTTAATAAAGACTTTAATTAATTTCTAATATTGCCTGTTCCTAACGAGAATTACATTTCTTTACGAAAATTTTCTCTATATTATAATTCTCTTTTTCTGAATCAGAATTACAATTATTTTCCAAGATTCCCGTTCCCTGATTAAAAATCTCTTTTTCCAGTCAAGTAATAATTGTTTGTGGAAATTGTCCGTCCCAAAGTCAAAATGATAACTCTTCACTGAAATTCTATACTACAATCTAGAATTGAAATTTTTTCTAAACATCCCTGTTACTAGTCAGGATAATTGAAATTCTTGGTTTGACTTTTTATATATTTCTATTATTTAATTAATGTACTAACTCAGAATTATAAATCATTTAGAAAATTCCTTATCCCAACTTAGAATTATAATTCTTTAAGAAAATTCACTGTTCCAAGTCAGAATTGTAATTTTTTAATAAAATTCCCTGTTCCAAGTGAAAATTGTGATTTTTTCACAAATTCCTAGTTCCAACTCAGAATTAGAATAATTGAATATGTATATGAAAGCACTTTTAATTTGCATATTAGTACGTTGAATTGAAAAGCCCCGGTCGCTGACTCACATTCACGGTCATTTCTCGGGTTCGCGATTTCCTGGCCCGATCGGGTAATTCAAAAAAATTTTAATCTATAATTATTTATTTACCATTAGTTATTTGATATCTTGCATGTTTCTTTCTTTTTAGAATAAAAATGTTATTTAATTTTATCTTCATCATTGATAGCTTAGTTTGTTCCTTAAAATATTATCTAGAATTTCATTTAGGTGGTTTATTTTAAAACACAGTTACATATGCGTGAAAGAAATTGTGAATCAACAAATGAAATAATATCTTTCTATGTAGGTATATACTTTTAATTCAATTCATATAAATAGAATTGCAAGCAACATGTTTATGAACAAAATAAGCCATTAATAGTGACGATTGAGTTAAAATCACAATGTTTTATAAAATAAAACAAAAAATCTCAAATAACTAATGAACAATTATCAATTTTTTCTACATTGACTTTAGATTTTTCTTTTGAAAGTGGTTATATTTAAAAATGCTTCTATTCTATTTTCCTCGATTATATAAACTATTTTAAAAATTGTCGGTGAGATAACCGCAGTGAACAGTCTTAAAAATAATTCTGAGATACTAATCAATCCATTCTATAAAAATAAGAATGATATTAAACTCTTTTCCTCAATTTCTCCACCTGGGCCTATTTCGAGTGGATATCAATTTATTGGCAGAGGTTCCAGTCATGTTCGTGTCACGAGACACATTCGCCCGTCATTTATTAAAAGATGGATTCCGTCAAATCTTCTGAGGTTTCTGATCTGTCAAAGGCGTCTCTAGCGTGTCTAGCATGTCTAGCATGTCTAGCGTGTCTAGCATGTTAGTTTCCAAATTTTCCGTTCCGGTAACTCGTTACATATCACTAAACTTGCAAAAATTATTAGTACATTCTGCCAGTAAAATTTCGTATTCAGACGATATAAAAAGAAGCTGTAAGCCAGGAGAAAAGATTGTTGGCCACATAATAAGAAGTCGATGTGATGAATATACAGCAGAAGTTGCAAAATGTCCGAAAACGACTTACAAGACTTATTCTCAAATCCCACCATCAAAAGTAAAAGCAATACACTCTTAATAGATTCTAAATATGCTTTCATTTCTGGCAGGAGAGTATTCATGTCAGAAAACTTCATATCTAAATTTAACAGTGAGAGAGCATTGTTTCTATTGCGCTTTAGGTTTGTTATTCCAGACTTGAAAGATTTAGAGTTGCGTTTATGAAGCATTTTTAAATTATGAGAGATTTCGTAATATTTTGTTAGTGTTTTTGACAGGTGGAACAGTTCAAGCGTTTTTGGATTTTTTCTTCTCCATGTAAAAAATAATTTAAATAATTTTACATTATTTATATGTAATGCTATTATATTCAAAGGAAATTTTTAATTTGCAAACTTTAATAGTAAAATATTTTTGTCTAGAAATCTTTAAATTTAAAAGTATGCAATTAAAATCGTAAATATTCCGAATTTTGAGTCCTTTAAATTCGAACAATTTAAGACATCATTCTTATATTATTAAAATAAATGTTTATAAGTGTACGTTTTTGAATGGGA
The DNA here is from genome assembly GCA_035041075.1 of Acraspis erinacei. Taxonomy (NCBI): domain Eukaryota; kingdom Metazoa; phylum Arthropoda; class Insecta; order Hymenoptera; family Cynipidae; genus Acraspis; species Acraspis erinacei. Next base: position 78,495,144 of record JAWWLR010000092.1, on the reverse strand, counting down.
AAGTTTTAAATTTTCATACTTAAAATTAATAATTTTTTATAATTGGAAAGCAAATATTTATTTTAAGTTCAAGGTCTTGTATACGGTGCTTTCAAATTTTTAAAATTTTATAGCTTTTTTTATAATTGCTAGAATTAGGGAAAAAATTAAAATTTAGTAATATACATTCCCTTAATTTTAAATTTGAAGTTTTTATACTTTTCTACTTGCAAGAAGTAGAGATTTAAATTTTGGGTCATTTCAGAATAGATCGACTAATAGGCGTTGCGACCTATTTTCAAACAAAATTTTGTACGATATTTATTGTTCCTGGGTATTATTAGGATTAATTTTATCCATTTATGTAAACTAGTATATTACTTTTTTCACAAAACTCGTTTTTAAATGTCGATGAGTTGGATGAAAATAGCGCATTCGCCAAATTACAAAATGCTCTTTATTTAAATCAATTTACAAAATAATGTAATGATCTAAAAAAAGATATGACGACTAAAGATTGATATTTTCAAGGAATACCAATATTTTCCCATTTAAATGTTTTTTTGACATTAAAAAATGGAGTATAGCAAAATAAAACACCAAATGTTGGCATATTTGATGGTGGGTTCCTCCGACATTACTGTGTCGAATATATATTAAATTTACTTTTATATGACAGTTTTACCACTATAATTAATAAATAAATGTTTAAAATCCAAAGGGAACACCTTAATTTTATAGGCAAACTTCAGTTCTGTTGTTTTTACGTATCGAGTAGGTTAAAATGGGATTAACCTTGCACGATTTTTAAAGTGAAATAAATTAATAACGAAGCAAGGTCTTTTCAATTTTTCGAATTGGGTTTCTAGATATCGAAAATACATGCCAGATATTTATTGAAAGATATTCAATAATTTATTAATTTGAGATAACTTTCATAGCAAAGTAAATTTAATATACAGTGAAACTTGGATTGAATAAGTCCGGACTTACTGCGTTCCGAGAATTGTTACCGTGTTAAATATAAGTTCCAGTGTATTTAAAACAGTAATTCAGGAGAAATCCACGTTCAACTATGAAATATTTGGTGTTTTTTTTTGTTCTATTTTATACCCTTTCTTAATATTGAAAACAATATTTAAATGAAAAAAGATTGGTATCTCGTGAAAATATCATTCCTAAGTAACAATATTTTTTAGAACATTAAATACCCTTTTTTATCCAACTTGTCGATATTTAAAAATTGTTATTGTGAATAGAATAATATATCAGTTTACATAAATGGGGAAAATAAATCCCCAAGTTTAAGCGTGCCTAGGGTGCACGGATGCACTATCGTGCTTTGCGCTTGGTTTCGTAAGTATAAGGCGTGCATTTTCACTGCATTTTTTCAAATATCACAAATATTGTAATTTAAATTGAAAACTGCGATTTAAACCCCTGATGGACTACAGTCATAAATTTGAAATTAAATTGTTTTTCATTTTGTTTTTAAGGACGATTTTCAAAGCATCTGCGACTTTGACGTTTACATTCTCATTGCGACACTCGCACTGACTCGAACTTTGCGCTCGACAATTAGGTTATACAAACGCTTCTCTTTAAAGAACAAAACGACAAAGATAAAATAAAACGAAATATAAGAAGTAGGTATGAGTTTCAATATAATGTAAATAAAAAATATAAGTTTTTTTTTTAATTTACTAAACAGAACGTAAGCGATAGTATTTGATTCCGTTCGCTCAAAGATCGGTTCTAAGTTAAATCTACACAAATATGTAACCAGTTAGCAAAATATATTGAAAATCATTTCATTATCATACATTATAAATACATACATTATAAAAATATTCCAATATACGTTATATTTTTGATTATTAATTATTTAGAACTTTTAAAATTGTTGTTCAATCGAAAAATATCTTTAAGATAATTTGTCAATCTTATGTGGAAATCTTCTAAAAATCACGATTAATACTGACAGATCTCTTTAAAAAAATTGCACCTTTTTTTAAATGATCTAAATTTCCAAACTTTGATCTGTTTAATCGAAAAATTTCATTAGAAAGTATCTGGGTAACTAAAAATTTATGAAATTCTCAATCGATTGGATAAATTCTTCAAAAGCTAGCGTGGCTAAACTATTCAAGTCACCACACACAGAGATATACAGACAGATACCGACAAAATTTTATGATTTTCTGACTCTGTGAGTGCTGAAACGTAAAGATTCGTTAAAAATTGGAGATGGAAAATTCGCACGATTACATTACACTATCATGAATAAGAATGTACAACAGTACCCACAAAAAATATATATCGTTAACAATTTGGTTTGAAAATATAGGTCACAACGGCTATCAGATGATCTATTCTGAAATGACCCTTCTACTAAAATTAAAATTTGACCTTAAATAAATGAATGCTTTAAATTCGATAAGATTTTTGCATGAAAAGGTTTTTCAATTACAATGTTTTTTTAATCTGAAGTGTCGTCCAGAAATTCGGGATGACTAATAAAGTATTTTTCATAAGCTTGGTTATTCGTCCCCAATTTTCGGGAAGACTAGTTCGTGCCCTTTCCCAACTCCTCCATTTTTTCGGGACGACTAGAAACAGCCTTTTTAATTTATAAGATTTTATGATTGGACTTATTTGAATTGGAATGCTGTCAACTTTGTCAAATTAAACTTTAGTATCTTGTAAATGATACATCCTTTCAAATTGGTAGACTTTTAGATTTTGCAAATCAAAAACGGATTCATCAAAAATTGACATTTTTAAATTTTGAGAACTCTGCAATGTTAAGATTTGATTCTGAAAGATTCTTAAAAAGTTAAAAAAAATCCAACCCATTTCCTATTTTAACAGCTCAAATTACTTTATTTTTATTTTCCCCAGTGCAATTCAAAAATATCGGACACATATCTTGAATCTGTAAAATCCATAGAGGAATACGCTAAAAAAATTGCAAAACTCGTCGAGAAATCAACAAATAGCACACTCCAAGATCTCAAAACAACAGTTCAGCAAAAAATAAATGAAGAGTCTTCAAAAAGACAAGAGATTTTGAAAAGTGTAGAAGAAAAGATATGGGAATTAATCAACCTGGATAATATCTTTGGCATTAAAATGAAGTGGGAAATCTTGATGATCAACGATAAAGTAGCTCATGAGTTAAAGTTTTGGGAGAAATCCCCAGACATGGAATACTTGAAATTAGAAATCCAAAAACTTCAAAATGAGATGAAATGCCAAGTTGATAGTGCCATTGCTTTAATCAAAATTTGTCGAAAATGCTATTCCCCATGCTCTTTAAAAGATTGCGTCGAAAAAAATACTGTTCTGGCACTTCAAATCCTCGACAAGGCAAATGAAAATGCTTTGAAGAAAATTGCAGCTATGCAAATTGTGAAGACAAGAACTGTAAGTGAGTTTGGAAAAGTTTTAGAGGACATCACTGAATCTTACAGAAAAGAAATTAGACTAGCTTCTGACCATTTAAGTAATTGTATCGATTGTATTAAAAAACAGGAATCAATTAAAAGTTAATTATATTAAAAACAAACAATCAATCAAAGGTACTCACCATCAAAGAATGAGGAAATTCTGCTAGGGCTTGGAGGAACGGATGTGGTATTTGTAAGGAAAGCTCTTTTCACTTTGTTCCACTTGGAATCTTGTCTCGAGAGTCTTGAAATATGCGAAGACTCACCTTTTTGGAAATTCTAAAGCATAAAGAAACGAAATTGAAATAAAATAAGAGGAAATTTCAATAAAGTATCTAATTGAGAAATATTAAAAACTGTTACCTGTCTTTTGAATTCCATCGTTGATGGGACATCTTGCCAAGTTTTCGAACGTCCTAAGATCGAAGTATTCTTCGAAAATTCAAATTCTTCAGATGGGGATATTTCCTCTGCCGAATCCATAAGATGAGAAGGTAGGGGCGAAATAGACTCCGGAGAAGAAATGCTCCTTAATTCTTCACTTGATGGGACTGTAATTGTCAAAGTTGGAGTCAATCTTCTACTAGCCAAGTCCACAATTTCACTGCCTGGACTCGAAGGTTTTGAAGAAAGGACTGTCGGACATTCTGAAGTTGTTATTTGAACACGTCCTTTTCCATATTCAAATTGCAGTAGCTAGAGATTTTAAATTAAAAAATAAATTTATTTGTGCAATATGATTTTGAGTTACCTTCAACCGGGGTGATTATGGATCAAACCTGGTAATATTATGGATCAAATAACTTTAATCTTTTGTATGGTTATAGTGAACTTTTCAAAGCTTTGCACTAGATCAATTTTTAGCGTGAAAGGTGATCTTTTAGAATCGAAAAGGAGAATTAAAAATATTTGAAGAGGGCGTAGAGCCGTAGAGCAAGTACTATACTGGGCCGAAAGGGTCCGAACTGCACTAACCTTTTAAGGCACTTGATCAGAATGAACAATCGGTTCTGAATTTTAAAGCCGCAAGGTTGAATATTTTTATCTATTTTTTTGCATACATCATCCACATATTCGTATCTCGTAGCAAGCAGAGCCAAGTTTTTTGACGAAATATTTATATTTTGTTTAATAATCAAAAATAGAGAACAATAGAGTGTTGACCCTTGCAAGTCCGATATCTTTCCAACTTTGTGGCTGTAGGGGCGGAAAATTCCAGGAATTGCGGACTTATCGGATGCCCCCTCTAGTAGCGCGATATTAGGTCCGCGCTTGCGTAAATCATGGGCGCAAATCATGAGCCAAATAGCACACGTAGTGGGACAACCACAATTAGTGTGCGTGTCGTACGTGTGAGGATGTTTTAAGGGGAGTGTTCACGTATAGGACGGCAAGTTAACGGACTTGTACTGTATATTCTGGATTATACGCGGCAAAAGTGCATAGGCAGCTGACACTGCGCCTAACTGCTACTGTTGGTCCTATCTTGGCCCGCTTTTTATTATTAAACAAAATATAACCATTTATCGAAAAACTGGATCTGCTTTCTCCAAAGTATACACAAAAATAGACAAAAATATTCAACCGAGTGGCCTCGAAATTCATAACAGATTACACATTCCGATAAAAGGCCTTAATTGCTAGTTTCTTTGTACTATTCCAAACAGTGAAACGCCGTATTTCCTGGGGAAATTAACGATCTTATTAAAAAATTTTTTATAAAACTTAGCTTTAACTAATTTTCGGGATCTTACGATTTTTATTCTTTACCATATAGATATTTTTGTGCCAGGAAGTGAAAAATAGGAAAATGATAGCGAAAGGGTGACAGTACAGAACTAAAAAACCAACCAAATAAAAAAATTTCAGAGAGGCGAAAAAGTAGTCTGTAAATCGAAATCTATATTTAAAAAAAAGCCGAAAAAAGTTTCATTAAAAAAATTTATTCAGGTTCAAGAAAATGGAAAATGAAAATGGATGCGGAAGTTGACAATCTCAAAGCTGCTATAATCTAAAATTATAGTAGGTTCGGCTCTGGATTGGGTAAATGAAGTTTGGTGTGCAGAAATGAACAAATTCCGAGAAATTGATAGAGCATTTTATTTTTAATTTTTTTAAATTAAAAATTGACTGCCGAGATATGCAGATGCTGAATAAGATTAAAAAATGCTCGATCCAACATCTGATCTTATTCCGAGAAATTCAAAATTGAAGATCGCGACATCACGCAGTAAGACCCACATTTTTTGTTAAAAGTTCGAAAAAAAACAAAAAAAAATGTTTTTTGCTCATTGAATGATAATAATTTGAAGCAATGTAAATTCTAAAACCTAGTAAATATTATTAATACGTTAAAATTTCAACTAAAATCTTATGCATTTTAAAGAATTTGTTATGCAATTAACCGATCTTTGATGAAAAGATGAAAATGTTGGTTATCTAATTCTGTACCGCTACTCTTCAGTTATAGATGGTGCAACCTAGCATAAAAAAATGAAATAAAAAACAATATAAAGTATTAAATACAAATTTTCAAACGATGCTCCTTCCAAAATCTGCATAAATTTATTTGTTCTTAATATACCTAGGTCTTCTTTCAAAAAATTAAAAAGTTAAAGCGTTTTTATCATTAAAGTCTGTAGTACACAAATATAGATTTCTATATATTCTGGACCCAAGAAAAAAATGTTTACATAGTATTATTAACTAACAAAAATTTCGAACTATAATTAACCCATCGGGAGAGTAAATATAAATCAAAATTTGATTAATAATGACTTCGAAGGAGAATTTTCTAAAATGCCATTTTTGGCGAAACCTCTGCCTGAAAGGCCTGCGAATTTTTATCCATAACTACCCCGGTTGAGGGCACCATGAAAAAATTGAAAGTCAGTGACTAAAAGCTAATGAATATAGAGATTTCAAGTAAACTATGAGTATAAAATTCTGCGAAATTCTTTCACAATCCAGATTTAAAATAGACTGTTTCTAGGAGAACAAAGAACATTTAACTGAATCCTTTTCCAAATATTTATCAATTCAAAGAACGCCTTTCACATTTCGGCGTCAATCTTGGATAAATTGAAAATTATGCTTTTAGCAACTAAGGTCCTTATGTCATCATTTTTATAATTTCTGGATTAAACGATCTAGATTCTAGACGATATAGTTTATAAACAATAGTAAAGATCTGATAAGTAGGGAGGATTAATCTAAAGCAGGGTCAAGTAAATTAATACTGAGGTACTTAGCAAGTCTTAAATGTTCAATATAACCGATTTTGCAAGACATAAAATATTTCTTAGCATAATGTTGATCGAGTTGTCGACATTTGCACATCGCATGAAATATGCGGCATTAATGCTCGTTCCGAACTACTGATTTGTTGGTTTGGACCCCACCGAAGTGACTCCCATGAGTGCAACACTTAAGAGAAGCCTCAATATCTCGTATATCTTCAAGATATTTTTAAATCGGAGAGCACAGTCGAGAGTAAAAGAAGCCTTCGGGGGACTAACTTGCGTACTCCCGCGCCCACATCATCGCTCGGCGGTTATTGCTTTTTGTGATTTGCGACATCGACATTTATTACTTTGTATTCTCTCGAGGCGTGGAAATTTTAATTTTCAAGAGCACTTTCATGCTTCCGCGACCGCAAGAAATTTCAATGATCGTTAAACTATCTCCCAAACTTTGATCAAATAAACTTCACTGTCTATACTTTCTCAAAAGTCATTAAAGTAAAAAAACGTTACTATTAAAATTAAGATTAAATAATAAATGTGTCAATAAATAATTTTATTCTCTCCAAGAATTGCTTGGACATAGTGAATCGACTTTGAGCAAAATTGAGAGTCGAATAATCAAAGTAGCTTTAGTTTTTTGAACATTGAAGTGGTGGCCAGTATTTAAAGAATATTGCAAATGAACCCTTTGTTTATGTGGAAATTAGAGAAGGAATGTGTGTAGAATTTCCAGCTGCGATATTGTCGAAATAATCGTTTATTTGATTTAGAATAATGATGGTGATTACCTCTTGAAGAATTTCCGACGATTCCAGGCTGGAAATAGAATAACCATCCTCACTTCGTATGCTACCACGAGGTGGTTGTCGTCGAATGTTCTCTCGGCGCAAATGAATCATATCTTTAACTTTTCCCCATGGTGTTTTGCTGTGAACCTTTTCAAATTTTCTGACACGTGTGCCATCCTGAAAATAATTTAATTATTATGTAAATTGTACGTTTTTTATATCCACTAACATCATAAATCGCGCGCTACGCGCGCCTATCCTTTTCAGTTTACGGAACAAATGATTTGTAATACAAAATAAAAATTTCGAGCAAGTACTGATTTTTCAACTTTACTTGTTTTTAGGGATATATAAACATAATTTAACTATGATTATTGAGAAAATTTAAAAAGAATTTGGACAATTTCATTTTCAACCAAACAGTTCAATCTTAAACCAAAAAAGATAAATTCGTAACGAAAAATATAACACATAATTTATATTCCAACCATAAAAATATTTTTATTTGAAATAAAAAATAGTTGTATTGGTTGAATCTTGGATTGAAATCATTCCAAAGAAGACAAATTTTGAACAAAATACTTTCATCATCCAAGCAAGAGGAAACTTTAAACAAAAAAGTTGAATCCTCAACAAAAACGGATTAATTTTTGAATAAACAGTGGCATTTTCAACAACAAAAAAAAAGAAACAAAAATGTCTAAAATCTTCCAAATTTGTTTCTAACGTTTTTAGAAATATTTTGAATTTCTTAAAATCTTATCAAACTCAGTAAAAATGTATTTTTTCAATGATAAAGGTTTTGGAGTTTTCCCACGATTCTAAGGAAAATTTGTTTATTCTTATAAAACCTTTCAAAATTCTTTAAAAGCTTCTAAGTTCTTTGTCTGAAATCTTCAAAAATGTATATTATGTTTTAAATTTCCTGAAATATTTTTACGTTGACAATTATTGCTGTATGTTTACAAAACTTCTAAATATCTCTCAACTTATTCGAATTTTTTCTTAAATGTTGTAATGTTGAAAAACTGAAAAATTTTGCTTTAAAATTTGCTACATTCTTTTTTGAAATTTTAGGAAATCATCTGTGAAATCATAATTTTAACAACAATGTACGCGAAATCTCGTGTAGACGATTTATGAAGAACGGACACTTTTGTTGAATTTAGAATTTAGACGTAGTAGAGTGGTAAATAAAGAAGTGAAATATTTTTGAAAACAGAATCATCTTTTCAAAATGAATTGTTTTTATCTTTTTTTAATAGAATTAATTTGAGTTATTGATAAGTTAATTGTTACCTTTAATACGTGAGTTGAAAACATAGCGTTATGAGGTATCAAAACGTCACCATCAAGAGATCGGCTTCGACGAGAAGGATCGTCATATTTTGTGATGTCTTCTTTCGCCCGAACAGTCAGTTGGCCAGAATGTGGCCTTTTATGGGCACCTAAAAACATAATTTAAAAAAATCTGTATTTATGACAGCATACGATATTTTTTATAACAAAAGCATCATTTCAGATTCTACTGGAACACAGGCACGGTTTCTGCTCATATACGTATGGAGGAATTTTGTAAACTTTATTTTAATTTTAATATGAATGCAGGAAATTTATGATATTTTGTATTTGTATAAAATACATTTTTGCAACACCCACCAAAAACTACAAAAATAATTATTTGTTAAAGTTGTTCCCTCCTATTTTTCAAATCTTTGGACTCGCCCATTTTTTCTAGTGTATTTTTTCCCAGTGCAAACCTCAAATGTAGAGAATATAATTTAGAAAAATACACAAATAACTATGAAAAAGTCTATCTTTTGGTTTTTTGGTTGCCCATTCTTATTATACTTTTTGAGTGTATTTTTATCCTGTAAAAAACCCTCAGATGTTATAAATATCGTTTAGAGTTAGCTGAAAACACTTAATTTCAAAAACGCAAAATTAAATTTTTCCCCAGTTTACTGTGTTGAAATTCATGATTTCCGAGATTTATCAAATTTTGTTCTATTGAATTTGTACCAGTAGGAAAGCTTCAAATACCTGAAAAAATGTGTTTATTCTTAGTGCAGAATTTTAAATTATTTTTTAAAAACCGTTAAACAGGAGTCCATTAAACATAAATTATCGCATCAAGAACTTTAATTAAAAAGATGTGCGAATTTGAAGAGAGGTTTATAAGACCTCCAAAATAATTTTTTTTATTGACGTGCACGACAACATCAAAACTATGTATTATTAAACGAAGACTATTTCAAAGCGCATTTTGGTAATGCGCAAGTTAAAGCCATTCATAAATTGCCATGAAATTAATTATACTTTTTCAAGTTCCTAATACACTACTTTTAGGCATGGTTCCAACTTCGATTTACATAATATTTTTCAAGGGTTTAGGATCAAATGTTTAAACTTTGGAAACTAAATTATTAAATTCTGTGAATATAAATGCTCTAGGCTTGATACTTTTAGAATGAATTCTGTTTTTCGAAATTAAATAAATCATTGTTTTTCATTTTGGTCTAAATTTGAGTAATAAACTTCAAACAAAGATCTTATAGTTTGATTATATTGTTTTCAAATGAGGAAGCTCGCATTGAAAGGTATATTCCAAAACCTAACTTTCAGTGTTGGAGTTAAGATATGAAAAGTCAGTGCTATAAAAGTCAGAGCTATGAAAATTCACTAGGCTTAATAGAACTGCCAAAAAAATTAACTCTTACCAATCCCTCTACAGGACTAGATTTGATGAGATTAAAAGATTTGACGCATGCTTGACAGCTCTGTAAGCCCGCTAAATTTTTTCAAACAATCAAACAAGATACTTTAGTTAATTTGTTCCACTACAAATCATAGAAGTAACTTTTTATTTTGGCTTAAACTCTGACATCTAAGTTTGCAGTCCCATAAGGTAAATTAGTAAATTGTGGCATAGTTTTGATCAATAATATGATTGAACAAACTCTAGCAATCGCCTCTTTGGCTTACAGAACTACCCCACTATTCTACTATCTACTTCTATGGGACTGCGCCTGTAGGTTTTGGAAATGAACACTTTAGAATATTGGAAGCCAAAATTGAAGTCCTTGAAATTTTTCTAATTTTAAAATTAGAAGGGTTTTAATTTTTAAAATAAAAATTACTCAAAGGGTTTGTATTTATAAGGCTTGTTTAGATGCTTTGACAGTGAATGAGCCACTTTTGATTTAAATCCACGAAATGAAATCATATTCAATTTTTATATTTTTAAATATAAAATTAACAATTGTATCTGCTATTCAAAAACTCTCAACTTCGTATACTATTAAATAAAGTAATGCAATTCAATTCAAAGGCTTCTTAATTCAACCGGTTAAAATGTACAAACTGTCAGTGTTGAATCTTTTAAAATTCGGGATTTTCGGGACACTTTAGAATGAATGAATTGATTTAAGTCTAAAGGATTTATTTTTCTAAAAATCCCCTTTATTGTCATTTGGATCCCTGCTGATAACCCAAAAATTCCAATCTTCTCACCTTGGAAAACATCCTCCGTCGAGGAGGACGAAGACAAAGTCCCCGGACTTGGTGGTCCAGAATGGTCCCCAGCTCTTGGCAAGAACCCTGATCCTGTGGAAGTGTCATTATTATCCGGAACTCTAAGAAACCTCATAATCTCAGGATCTATCGTATCACCAGTGCCAGCCCTCTCCCACTTAAAAGCAGCCTTCACTTTAGTCCACTTC
>JAWWLR010000092.1:78462428-78476580 GCA_035041075.1 Acraspis erinacei | reverse complement strand
GAGAGGTATGTAAAGTGGACACTGGGATTAGCAAGGAATACGCCGAAGTAAATTGTCAGGAGGGAGACAGAAAGAACGAGTTTAGGGATTATAATCGGGAGCCGAGCGTGTAAATATGAGGAGAGATTTTTAGAAGAGGGGGGAAGTAAGCTGGTTAGGGAATGTTGTGTGGGAAAAAGAGAACAGACGTAGGGGTGAGAGGATGGAGATGAAAAGGAAAGGTATTTTCGAACGAATGGATTGCAGATGGATGAAGTGAGAATGATGCATGAGGAAGGAAGGAGGGTATATGAGTTCGATAAAAGAAACAGCATGGAGAGAGAGAAGGAAGCAGGGGAGGAGATAATACGAGAGTCAAGGTTTAATGGGAATTATGTGTGGATTATACCAAGGGAGAGAGCGCAATATTTGTGTGAGAAAGGAGAGCAAGAAAGTCAGGAACTTATAATGAGAATGAGATGCGGATGCATGGAGAGTTATAATATTTTCTGGCTGTCTGGAGAGAAGAGGATGTGTGAATTGTGCGGTAAGGGGGATGCAAAAGTGGAGCGCTGGTTGGAGGAATGTGAAGAGGTGGAAAGGAGTGGGATAAGCATGGAGGTATTGTTGCATGAAAGGAGGGCCAAAGGGCAGTTGTATGGGTGAAGGGGGTGTTGGGTAAGTTGGTTAAGAAGATAAGGAAGAAGTAAGAGGAAAGGAGAAGGAAAGATTGTATATAGGAGAGGAAGTAGATGTAAGAAAATTGTACATATTGTGAATAATAGATAAGGATTAGAGATTAGCTGCGAATGCAGAGGCTGGCAGTTCGAAGAAAAGCAAGAAAGTAGTGTCATGCGTGCGAGGCGAGAAAAAAGCGACATGCGGGCCAGGCGATGCGAAGCGAGGAAGGCAAGGGCGGCCTAGAGATAAGGTGTGGATGGATTTTAGTTTTTAAAGACACATTTTTTTTTAAAGACACATTTTTAAGGCCAGCAGGCTGAAGAATAAACGTTTATCTACTACTTACTAATCCTAAAAATAATGTTTTCAAACTTTCAGAAAATGCACATAGTGTAGTAACATTATAGGGCGAAGAACTAGAGTAGTTCTAAAAACAAGCTGACTACTATAATAAACGTACAAAAAGAAGCTTTTTAAATGGATGATCTTTATCCATTAAGAAAAAATGGTTATCATATTTTTGATGCAGAATCGAATGAAAAATTAATAGTGATAAATTTCGCAGGGAAGAAAATCATGCCAATGCAACCCCTGGTACGCATGCTATCCAAACGGTGATAACCAGGTATAAGTACTAACTAAGTAAGCACAGATAATGATTATACTATAAATTATACATTCATGATACATTTTTAAACATTTAGAATAATGATGTTGATGGTATTATTCAAAAATAAAGAAGAAGCCATAGCGAATAATAAATAACTGAATATCATAATTCGTTCCTCATTCTTCTTTATTTTTTCAACTTCATTATTATTATTATTATTATTATCATTATTATCCTAACTTTCTTTTTTAATAGATTTCTTTTTTCTCATCCATGGACTATATTCATTACTAACATCACTACAACTATTATTATAGTTGTTTTTACTTTTTCGATCCGCATTGTTAGTCCCATAATTATCAACTTCTTCTTTTTACAACATCGATCACTATTTATTTTTCTTCTGCATTGTGCAACATCATTACCATACCTGTTTTCATCTTTGTCATTGAAACCATCCACATTAACGTCATCATTATCATTTTCACCTTTATAGAAATGTTCCTACTTGCTTTGTATTTATTCTACTTATATTTAGCTTCTGTGAAAAGATTTCTGGTTTATAATGTTATTCTAAAACAACATTTCAATATGAAAGTCCATCTTTCATATTTAGGCTGTTTCCTGCTATAACGGACGTACTAAAGCTTCGCCACGGGTGCAAACGTGTTTGATATTTTCCGCGTGTACATCGTTTCAATGATGAAGTGGATATATAACATCCTGTCACGCTGCTTCGGTTTACATAAGTGCCACACTGCACATGTGAATATAAAAGTACGAGGGTGTGGATTTTCATTCGTATCGGCACACCATGTAGAAGGAAAAAGACACAGGATGGATTCTGCGAAGGCAGAGGAGTCGTTACTCCAATCGAATCGATTGAAACGAACTACACCAACCAATCCAATACTTCGTTCGGAGCATTCAATTTCCGGAATTAGCACTTTTGGAGTGACAGGTTGAAATAGAAGCACAAAACTTAACAAGTAAAATCTGAATAATAGTTAGCAAAATATTCCGAGTGTTACTGATCATTTTAATGGTTCTATAAGTATACACGGAAGAAATCTAGCCTGTAAAAAGTGTCGAATTAGTCCAGGAATCTTGGACGGGTACCAAAATGTTGGAGATTTTGAATGACTTTTAATAAAAGATTTCAAACTTGCAATACTAAATGCAAACGAGTCTTGTAATTCTCGATAATACTCTAGGAAAGAGTTTTCTGTATTTACTATACAAAATTTAAGTCAGAAGCCAAATTCAGTCCACGACGAATTGTTTCCAGGTTGCCAAGAATTTTCAGGTTTACTAAAGAAAATCTCTAGATAATTGCAGTTTTCAATTTACCCCTAGCAACGTTATAATTAGCGAAAGTGACTATTTTATTTTCAGCACCTTTCGAGAAAATGTTAAAATTGTTAATAAAAAAATAGCTAAGATTTAACTATAATTTGGAATGAAAGCTTCTAATGTGTCCCCTAAGTGCTTACATTTTTCTTGTGCCTTCTTCCCTATTCCTTTACACACCTCTCACACCGAAAACTCATTTGTGAAAATGGGTATAATTTCATTTTACAATTAGTACCATAAATTACCTGCCGTTTATGCTCTTCTACAATTTGCTTCTAGAAATTTTGGTTTTAGCGTTTAGGAAAATAGATTCAAAATGTTAGTTTTTATTACGGTTTCGTTATGTGAAGATTCTCTATAGAAATATTTCCAGGCTTAAAGTTTACATTATTATGTTTCACATTTTGTATTTCAAAAATATCGTATAAACGGTGAACTAAGATGGTATACAAAAAGGAAGTGAATTTGTCTCTTCCATCGGCAAGGGGGGGGGTAACATCCCCCCCCTTGGCTAAGCCACTGGAATCCTGTCGCCCTAATACATTTTCTTTTTTTCTTTCACATAATGAATTTTGCTTTTTCGTGTGTAAAATTACCGGCCGAATTGGAATATCTCAACAACTTCAATGGCAATATTCATCGCTAGATGGATTCTTACAACTTATCGTAAACTTACTCCGATGAACGAGGGTTCTTTTATTTACATTCACCAGAGATGTAAAATTCAATAGATTTTTTTTCAGTGTATGAATGAAACAATTTTTAGGGAATTTAAATTTTCAGTATAAAAAATTACAATCTCATTGAATATTTTATTTAACAATAACGGTCTGTCGGATCTCACGCTTCGCGCTCGGATATTTATTCGCGCTTTGAGATACACATTCCCTTCGTGACACTCGCGCTCCGCTCTCCATTTTTGACAGATATTTTTTTCTGATTTACCTTACTATAAAAAGCTACAATTCTATCTTCAGACACTCTTCTCCATCTCGCGTTATCGTGCTAAAAAATGATTTTTTTCATTTTATTTCTTATGCCTAGAACAAAACATCCTACAATTGTTTTGTGAACCCCGCGGTTTTAGGAGTAATATTGAAATTTTCCATTTTTGCATATCAATTTCGATAAATAAAAGAATGGTCGGGAAACATAAGGGGCTAACCCGCCAAATTTTGAAAATTGACTTTTTGACTTTTTTATTGTCCAATCTGACCTAAGTTTCGAGCTTTCTTCAGAAAGTAAAAAAATTGAATTTACTATTTTCAATAAAATAACAAAGTTCCTCAGGAGGTTATCCCAAAACGTACTGGGCGAATATAAGGGCCTAACCCAGTATAGAGTCTTATGGAGATTCATGATTTTTTGTAAGTCCAGCGAGGTTTTAAGAAAAGAATGCTAGTCTGCAGTGCCACTTGTCGGTTCTACTGGTAGATATGGATACTACGAAGGCGTTTTACGCTTGACATTACAAACTACATAAAAGAACCATCTGTTTGTCAACAAGTAACGCAGTTTTAAAATAAAACCATTCTCCCAAGTCGGGTTTTCGCGTAGAAAAATGAATAAAAGTGTCAATCGTATGTTAAATGTAGCGCGAATGTACGGGTAACTTGAGAATTAGCCCTTTATGATCGCCGAATACCTCTTGGGATAGATTTAAGGAAACTTTGAGAGCTCACGGTTGGAGAAATATTATAAATATTTTCGAGAATATTTCACGAAACCTTGATATGTTTTAGATTATACTATTTTCTTTCAGTATTGTTGACGCTAATAAAAAATTACACTGAAATAACAAATGATAAAATTGTACCGTTTTCCTGAAATTTTTTTTGAATAAGGGTTAGCCCCTGACGATTTGCGGACTTTATAAAAGCTACAATGATTTCCTAAAACTTTTTCTTCCCTATTTTGTGTCGCTTGGCTAAAAATTTGAATTTTCGATTATTTTTCATATTATTTTCTAAAAATAAAACCAAAATATCAAAAAATGGTTGAAAGAAAAATTATAGGTCTTTTGAAAAGCTACAATCTTCTCTGAAACTGTCTTACTTATCTGTCTTTGTTTGGCTTAAAATTAGAATTTTTGACTTGTTTTCGATGCATAAAACTAAAAAAATGCCCTATCAAAAAATGGGTAAAACAAAAATAGTTGGTCAATGAATGCTGGTTAACGAACTCCTTCTTTCTTTTAGGACCTATAAAAAGTGTGCCGAAGCTCAATTTGATTAATTCTTTTTTCCACAGTTATCGAGTTTATGGACGGCTTCGAGAGGTCTCAAACCGTTGAAAAACTCTGGTGTTAAATTTCGGACAATTCTAAAATTTTCTCAATCATAAATTATGAGAATGTAGAGATTGTTATAAATTAGATAAAATTCGTATCCTCTCATTGCCTTGGAAAAATAAAATGTTTCGTCAGCAACCGATTCTGTGATATTTACATAAATAGCAGTCTTATTTAAAATAGAATCGGTCTCACAAAGTTATGTAAATTAAAGTTACACAAAAATGTTACTATTGTCAAATTATAAAAAAAGATGATAAATATCCAAAATAGGTAAGAAAAAAGACTCTAAATTGAACACAGAAAATCAGTTGTTTGACTCTTTTCGTTTATTGGATGGAAAAGGGAATTTTTCTGGTCGAAACAGTTAAAAAGCAAACCTTCTCACTTGAAAATTCGACTCTTCATTCCTTCATTGGAGCTTTTGTCAAATCTGGAAGAGGAATCGCTGCAATTGTAGCCCCTGCAAAAAGTAAAATTCTCAAAAACGAACTTTATATTTTTTTAAACTGGATTTCTCTATAAAAAATTATAACTTGAAAAATAGGCTTGTAATTTTTTTAGTTTTTAAACAATTTTGTCTGTTATTATTAAAATTTTCAAATATTCAGGTCTTGAAAACTGAAAGACATATAAGTTAAGGTTAAAAAAGAAAAGTTTAAGGCAGAAAATTTGCAAATTCGAAACCTTTTAAATTGGACAATTTCGAACTTTTAACATTAAAACTGGAATATTAATTTAAAGATTCTTAAAATTGTTCAGTATCCAATTGGAATACTTATACGGATAATTGAAAATTCTATAGAACCTTCAAAAGTTTTAAATTAAAGTCTTTAAGGCCATGTGATCTGTCTTAAATTCTTATCATTCTGAACAAAAAAATTTGTAAATAATTTTTTTTTGCTTTTTTCATAATTATTAAAATTTAGGACCAGACAAAACTTTATTAGTGCTTCTTATTTATTATCCCAAATTTTCAACTCGATGTGGTGCTTCGTGTGAAAATAAGTTAGGAAAACGTTCAAAAATGAAAAATGTCTAATTAGAAACCTTAACAATCATATATTTAATAAATTATACGATATAACAATAAAGCATTTAAAATTAACAATTTGATCTTAAAACATTGAAAATTTAAATATAACTGATAAAATTAGCAATTTTTCGAATTGAACAATAAGGAACTTTAAATTTCAAATGTAGGCTTTCAAACTTAAAGTATTTTTGAATCAAGCATTTAAAACTGAACGATTATAGATTTGAAAGTTTCCAAGGGGTCGTCCATATATTGCGTAACCCTTTTTTTAAACCATTTTTGGACACAAACTTCCCCCTTGTAATGCTATCGTGACAATAGATAATGACTCCCCCACGCCTCGTGGATACGTAACTTCCAGTCATTCATTTTTTTCTCTATAAATCAAGCTATAAATACAACGTTTTCTATGTGTGCTAAAATGTCTGCAAATTTCTCATGTACATAGTTTTAGATAATAAATAATAATAATGTATAATCATATTCCAAGAAAAAGATCTTTTTTATCAAGTTTGAATTCTTTTGAAATGTCAACAAAAATATTAAATTTGTTGGATTTTGTCCATGAAACCATTATTTCAAATTAAAAAAAAATGTTTCACATATAGATATATAGATATATATATATATATAGATATATAACTTTTAATGATGCTAATTAAGTAATTATTCAATTTTTTTACTTTTTTGATGTGGCCTAAGAACTAAATAAAAAAATTTAATGTTTGCACGTTAAAAAAATAGTAGGGTGTGTTTCGTCCGTTCGAGCAGCACTAATTCTATGAAAAGTACTGTGACAAAAATGTTAATAAGTATAACATTCAACAAATACAAGAGAAAACATTTTTTTGGTATTTCCATAAATTCATACTTGATCACAAATTTTTTTTTCGGAAATATGATTCCATATTATTTGTTATCGAAAATATTACGCATAAAAATTTATCCAAATCTTGGTTGACCCCATAGATTTTTTTCATTTTTCATATTTTAAAAACGTTTAGCTCCTTTGCAGTGGCCATGAGTGATACTTAAATTTCCTTTTAAATCACGGGTTATCATGAAAGAATACCTCAACTTTTACATATACCTCTAAAACTGATTTTAAAAAAGAGTGTTTGCTCTTCCCTCCCTACTCTTTCATATATTATTTTACTCTTCTGTTTAACGATTACCTTTTTTAAATTTTACCTCACATTTCTCGAACCCTCTCCCCTTCCCAACCTAACAGGGTTATAAAAATTCCTTTTGAACCCTCCCAATCCCTTAAAAGTGTTATTTAATATATGGATGACTCCAAATTACATATTTCAAGCTAAAAGTTTTCATAATTGACGAATGTTTATATAGTGCTCAAAATTGTGCTAATTCAAATTAAAATCGTAGAAATTTAAAAAAATCTCTAGCTGCCCCTGTTTTGGAAAAATAAAACCGGGGCATTAAAAAATTATCGAGTCAAAAAAAGTTTCATTTCCTGGATTTTACCATCCTCAAAATCCCACATTTTTCAAAAATATCTATTTCCATCTACAACTCCTAGGTTTTTAATATAATTTCCAATAATTATTAAACTCTCAATCACTAGACAAGAAAAAAATCTTATGTTTTTGTTTATGAATAACGTGAGGTATTTGCGGGTTCGGAAGATGGTGCTATATTCAATCTTAATATAGCGAGACGCTATTTAAGTGGAGTCTTATACCAACCTATCATTATGCCAGATGCAATGTAAAGTGTCGGTAGGCAGGGGAGCTTCATAAGGATTTTCATGAAGTACCCAACCAGGTGTGGAAGAATTCTTGAGAAACCCATAATCGTGCCTCTAAATCAAGTAACGTGATTGTAAAATTCAGATAATTATTTCTAAAATAGGTTCAATTTTTAACGAGTTAGTAATTCCAATAAATTGACGTCTCCATTAAGATATCACACACGTTTAAAATCTAAATATAATTAAATTTATCACACACCTCAGGCCTGTGGGATAGTTTTCCAATATTATTATTGTCACTGTCGTGTAGCTTATTGCGAAAGCTGATAAGAAAAATATGGACAAAACGTTCCTTGCGACGTGGCGAGTAGTAAAGGTGAAGGCTGCTAAGGCTGTACTTCCAATTAATCCGGATGATACTAAAAAAATGTATTCAAGGCAAATTATTCAGAAGCCAAGTTCTGATTTATTGTAATTTATAATCCTACTATTCCAATCTTGTAAGTTTTGAGATTTTTAATTATCGTCGAAGGCTTATCGTTTCTTAAGTCAGCGAATTTGAAAGTATTACAGTTTCAAAATGCGATTCTTTCAGTTTTAGAAACAAAGATTCAAAAAATTTCAAATTGGGAAGATTTTTAAAGTCAATGTCTTTCAAATTTCAATTTTAAGAAATTTGAAGGCGTCTATAATTAATGATGAAAATATAAATTTAAGTATATACAAAAACAGGTACTTTCAGATATTAAAGCTTTACAAATTGTATACTCTAAAATTATGAATTATGAAATACAAAGAAATAAAAAAAAATTAAAAACAAATAAATAAATTATGAATCAAAGACTACCAAATATGGAAACTTACAAATCTATTATAAGTTCAAAAGTTTGGAAAGTTGAACACACTACTAAATTATGGTTTAATTCAATTTGATTACACGTAAGAAAATGATTCATACACGAGAGTTTTTATGATAAATATTATAATCAACTAAATAAGCAAATGTGAATATTTTGAAATTATGAATTTCATTTTCTGATTCTTAATATCAAAAATATCCAAATATAACTCACTTAGAAATAATCTTCTACCAATTATATCGATAGCAATGCACAGAATTATTTCGCCCATAGCAAAGCTCAAGGAACATAATAAAAAAGAAAGAAAGTAAGCATTGTTCACTTGGGTGCAATTTTTATTGAGAAAGGCCAAAGCCATGGATTCAGAGTCTGAAATGCACGTAAAGTTGCTCTTCCAAAATATAGATCCCGTTTCATTTCTAGTTTCTTTTAAAATGTGCGTATTCCACAAAGCCACCCAAATAAATCTATAAAAATATGAAAAGTGGTTAACATTCATCCAGAAGTGATTCTCAAACATAAAAAAATTCATCGATATCAATTTTATCAAAGCTAAATATTTGTTTAACAAATTAATAATTCAATCTAGAATTATTCCAGTAGATTTTCTCGAGCCAAGACTTGTGAAGGTCAGATTGATAGCTTTGAAATGCAATCTACTACATGAAATTTTTCATTTATTTTACAAATTTGCAGATTTGATGTTAAGGTTTTCACGTAAATTCATTATACGACTTCATGCATGTTTATCTTACGAGTTGTGTTGCACTTGGCAACGTCGAAGACGTAAAGCTTCAGATTATATGAGAGATGAAAATAAACTGGAAAGATATTATGTCTGTAAAATATTCTTAGCTGCATTTTGTTAAAAGAAAATTAATGTTTACTTCCTGAAATACAAAAAAAACTGAGGTCATTACTATTGTTTTCTTTTTTGATAGTGTTTTCCGGAGACGTAATCAGCTTAAGTATTAAATTTTCTTGGTAAAAGAATCCTTTCAGTCGTTAGAACGTTATTTGGAAAATGTCTATAAATAATCTAGAATCTTAAGAATATAGCTTTCACAAAGCAAATCGTCTCCAGTAAATTAGAAAGTATCATTAAATAAAAAAATTTGGCTTAACAAATAAAGTAATTGCCTCTCAATTTTCAATTAGATTGAAAAACAGATTTTTAATTATTGAAAGAATACGAAATTAGCTTTTAATGACATTCCTTAATTGTCCTTAATACGTTTTAAATGAAATACCCAGGAAAATGAAAGCAGCAGGCAAGAATACACAAAATAGTCACACGTAAGAAAGGCGGCCTGAGTATTTTCTTCATTCGTTTCAGAGTCTTTGACAAATATTTACGGATGACTTTTCTGATGCTTTTGTTTGCATTTGGCTCTTCATCTTCATCAACTTCTATACATCCTTCCAAACTACGAATCTATAGCATTTACTTAAATTTAAAAAAAAATAATCTAACATATTATATTTTGTACAAATACTTTGTCAGGGCGTCTACACAAATCCTGTAAAAAATGAACTCAAAATTGTAGGTGTCTCAAGTATTTTTCTGGTGTAATTTTTAGTAGTAGGGAGCCATTATAATATTTCGCATTTTTTAAAGCAGTCGACTCGGAATATGTATACAGTCTCGCGAGTTGGAATTGGAGGTAAAACTGATGTGGGTTCTATATTAAATTCAATTTAAAACGTTTCAAATCCCTATCTTTTTTAGTAAATATATTGCATTTTCAAAAAGATAGATATACATTTTTAATCAAACAGTTAAATGTTAAGAAGACAATTTTTCAACTAAAATGATGAATCATCAACTAAAATTATGAATCTTTACCTGGGATAGTTGAATTTTCAAACAAGAAGAAGAATTTCTACCAAACAAGATGAATTTTCAACTAAAAATGATAAATTGTCCAAAAAAATGGAATAGTTGAATATTCAGTTAAAGGAATACTTTAGTTGCTTCAACCAAAGAAATAGACTTTCAATTAAAATAATGTAATTTTCAGTTGGAATAGTAATATTTATAATTTAAAAAAAAATTAATTAATTTAGTTTAGTTTAGTTACATTTAGTTACATTTTCAAAGTGATGATTTTTCAAATAAAATGATTAATCTTTAACTAGAATAATTTAATTTTTAACCAAAAAGATTAATTTCTACTAAAAAAAACTACAAAGGATAATTTAAAAAAAAAAAATTTAGTTAAATCTTTATTCAAAAAAATTAATATTCAACCAAAACATTGAATTCTTTACTAAAATTATGGAATATTAAACTTGAATAGTTATATTTTCAGTTTAAAAAAATTAATTTTCAAGCCAAAAAAACACGAATTTCCAAGAAAATATCTGATTTTGCACTAAAGAGATAAATTTCAAATAAAATGATGAATCTGTAACCCAAAAAATTAAATTTTTATTTAAAAAAAAGATGAATTTTGAACAAAAAATGTTATTGATATTTCAACCAAAAAATGTTGAACTAAGAAAGATTTTACAGTCAAGAGAGAGAAAAAATTGCAAACAAACTGTGAACCATACTTTTATAAATAAAGAACCGTTTTATTTAATATTGCATTGCAATTTAAAACAAGCAGTCTCTCTGAAAAAGTCCATCACATTTCCATGTTTTTCCAGGTAGGGTAGACACCCTGTTTGTTCTCTACAGAAATATTTTCAGTATACTTAAAAAAAGGCCTGCACTTATTAATTAATCAGATTTAAAATCCATAGTTGCTGATTTCAAATAGTGTTTAAAAGTACTATACAAATTCAATACTTTAAGAGAAATACTACTTATTTTATAGATAAAAAAAATATGGTACCGTAACCGGATATTTATCA
The DNA here is from genome assembly GCA_035041075.1 of Acraspis erinacei. Lineage (NCBI taxonomy): Eukaryota > Metazoa > Arthropoda > Insecta > Hymenoptera > Cynipidae > Acraspis > Acraspis erinacei. The sequence continues at coordinate 78,465,201 of JAWWLR010000092.1, read as the reverse complement.
GCATGCCTTGATAAATTAATAGCAAACATTTGTCGCAGAACAGCGATTGCCCGTTCTGGATGTCTTTTATAAAGAAGAAATCGAGGACTCGGTGGTAAGAGACTCATTGCACAAGCCATAACTAAAATAGGAGCTGCACCTAATCCTGACATAACACGCCAGGAAATTGGCCGGAAATCATTTCCTTGTAATTCTATTGCCGAAGGTATCATAGCCCAACATATTCCTGTTTATAATTACTAAGATTGTAATATTTTTCAACAGAATTCTAGTCTAGTAGCCATCAGTTTCGAACGGCTTTTCTATCAATTTACCCAGGAAAATTACGTATCCGGCAATCCAACAAAACTCGAGCACAGCAAGACAGGATCCTCTCTTCATAGCTGGCAAGCATTCGATCATGTAAATTCTGAATATTAAATTGGTACCCGCTACTCTGTGCAAAATTGAGCCGATTAATTTGCATTATAAATCTATCATATTTCGAGTAAATTAAATATAAAAGATGCTTCATCGATGATTAGATCTCACCCTATTCCCAGGACGAATATCATCAAATGCAATAAAAAATATGTTTGAGCAAAAGCGAGACCTATCGAACCAGAAAATATAACAATCATTGCCACAGGAATGGATTCTTTCCGACCATTCATATCGACCAGAGTCCCAAAGATAAATCCACCAAATGCCATTCCTAATTATGTTCAAATTTTAATTAATAACTTTTACTAGTTTAAAAGTAATATTTTTAAATAAGAGGTACCCAGAGACAAAGTTGCATTCATTTCCGTCACAGTGTTAATTTCAAATTTTAGATCACAATTCAGTAGTGGGGAAACTATTAAAATAATTATAGAAGCTCCAGCTTCTGCTATCATGCAGATACCACACAAAGTGATAACAAAAAAATTGCATAAGCCCCATCCTGGAAATAGATGAAGTACAAATTACGCAAATCTCGCAATAAAAGTTATAACCTAGGAATAAAAAAAATTTTCTCAATTTGTGAGTTTAGAAATTAAAATTTGATAATAAACTATCAAAATATTATATCAGGAAGTTAGTGAGGTTCTTAAATTCATTGTTAAAGTGAATCGTGAGTCAAGTACCTGTTTTCGTAATAGCAGATTCACATTCTTCACTCATTCTTCTCTTCGAAGAAATAAGAAAACAGGATAAAAAAATTTACTTTTTAAAGGTTAGGTCTTTGGAAATTCGGAACACATTTGCGACAATTTCAGGGAACGGTGAACTTTAACTGTAAAACAAAAGTCAATCTTCCCGGTTCGCAAACATTTTTCACGATAAGTGAAATAAAAAAAATTCCGAGCTCTAAAGCTACAATTTTTTCCATTTGAAGTAATAAAAACTGTGTTACAAATCATTTTAAACATTTTTAAGCTTCAAAATTTTATTTCAAGATCTTGAAAAACCTAAATGTTGTTTTAGATTTTTTTTTAATTACAAATTATTTTTGAAGTTTTTTCAGAACCTTAAAATCTTCCAGATTCATTTTTCAAAACTTTTTTAAATATTCTCTTAAAATTAAGTTTTCAAAACAAATCATTCTCAATTTCCCTAGGAAACTTAAGACAATTTTTTTTACTTTTTCTAAGCCTTTTACAATTTAATAATTTCAAATTTTACATTAATTTTATCATCTTTTCGGAACTTCGAAATATCTCTTCAACTTAATCGATTTTTTCTATAACGTTCAAACTTTTTTTTGCTTAGTTTTGAATGATCGTTTTCTAATTACTGATTTTAAATGAACAAGTAAAATATTTATAAATATTAAGCAATCTCGTTTCCCATGGAATTTTTCAAGTTTCAATAATACTATTATTCTTCAAGCAACGCAATTAGCCCCTCTTTTCCAGACTGCCAATTTTTCATTTTTTTGGTCTAGGAATACTTTTTTTTAAATTTCCATGGCTTAACTTAGAATTTTAATACTTTTGGAAAATTTCTTGTGTCAGATCTAAATTACAAATTTGTTCCGAAAATACTATGATAAATTCAGAATTACATCTAATTGCTTCGGAAAATATTCTGTTCCAACTGCCATTTTTCTAAAAAATGCACCGCTCCAAGTCAGAATGACACTTCTTTTTTAAATCCAGGTATAAAATCAGAATTTTATCTTTTGAAAACTTTCCTGAACCAATTTAAAATTATCAGTTTTTAGAAAATTCGCTTTTAAAATTCAGAATTACAAATATCTATTACAAAATCCTCTGTTCCATATCATAATTACAGTTTTTATATTCATATTTTAATACGTCCATCTTTCTCTCAGGTTGGACACCCTGATTTTTATATTAAAAAATACTGTAAAAAATCTCAAATTTAAATTTAATCTCTAATATATTCGTGTTCGGGGCGAAATGGTAAATTCAGAAAACGAAATTTATTAGAAAAAACTGCATTTATTAAAAGAAAATGAAAAATCTAATAATGTTGAAAAATATCGCAGAACAGAATACGCGATTCTAAGTCTATGAAAGTACCTCTATAGATTTTTTTTGTACGAGGAGGGAAAACATGCTTCATTCATGTTTGTATTTCGTATGGAAATGGCCAATAAACTGAAATCTAGGCGTCCTTGAAGTACTCTTTGGATCCTACGACGTCGGGCTTCATGGTTTTCTTGCCAGGTTTCCAGCCAGCTGGACAGACTTCTCCGTGTTTATCGGTATATTGGAACGCTTGGACTAGACGCAGAGTTTCGTCAACAGATCTGAAATAAAATTCCACGATTTTTTCAAGTTTT
>JAWWLR010000092.1:78392271-78407597 GCA_035041075.1 Acraspis erinacei | reverse complement strand
GTTTTACCTACAATAATTTTTAAAAAAACGAGCATTCAAACAATTTTAAGCAATAAGCCTATTTACGGGAAAATGTTGGTTATCTAGCGATATACTGCCACTGAAGTTCTCTTCACTCTGAGGTCTTAGACTAGAATTTAACAGTTTCTGAATTTGAATGTGTTTCAATTGAAAAGACTTGACATTCCAAAGATAATATGTTCCAAATAATTCTGAAAGTTTCATTCTAAAATTAAGATAAGAGGAATACAATGCACTGCACAGTATCTTTTCAAGTATGAATAATACATAGGAGACATTGTGTGAAAGAGATCTGCATAGGATCTTGGCTGACCTACTTAAAAGCATTGTATTTCAAATCATAATAACTGATGATTAGTTGCCATAGAGACAGATACTTAACTTTAATTGTGTTCTATAATGTCCCACATTAAACTTATAAATCGAGGAAGGAATTAATTTTCAATAAATCACAACAATAGTAGCAGATGATTGTTCGCTATTTAATTTATAACTTGTAATGTGTTAAACATTTTCTATGCATTTTAACTTAATAATTCTCATAGGATAAAAAATGTGTCAAAAACAGCATTTTTACATCGAAAAGAATGAAATCCTAAGTTAGAGTTTCAGAATACGTAAAAGGCGGAAATAAGAAAGTAGATTTATGACTGGGATTAAAAGTGCAGTAAAAAAACTGGATAACTTAAATCTGGATATAACCATTTATATCTTGCAAAGAACTCTTTTATAACTTTCTAAAAAATCTTAATTGCATAAAAGCATAAAAAGAGACAAACAGCTTACCAAGGATGTGCGAGAGCCTGCTTGCACGTGTAGCGTTCTTCCACGTTGACACACATAAGCCTGTGTATGAAGTCCTTAGCAGAGTCACTGATATCGTCCCAGTAAGGCGAATCGAATTCAAATTCACCTACAACAGTCTGGTTAGCTCTTTGCTATAGAGTGTAGGATTTCGTTTGCAGAGTTAAGTTACGAAAGAAAGAAAATCACAAGAAAGTTGACTAAAGCCACACGTTATAGGACACTGTCGTCACTGCTTTTGTATTACGATGCTATCTCTTTTAAACACAGAAAAAAAAATAAGTGCACACGAAACTCTCACGCTCATCACGTTCTTTACTTACTAGCCTAGAACGTATTATTATGCTGTAATTGTTAACTAGATTTGTACCTTAAAAATGAAATGAGAAAATTAACACGTTTATGCACAAGCCGATTAAACTTAAACTCGTCATTGATTATGTTATTTTCTTTACGGTCTCTTTTTTTGTTTGTTTGTTAAATTGTTCATGGAAGTCCTGAAAGGATTATATTACAAATTGTGTTTACTGTAATGCATGCGTTACCTTTTAAAATCTGGGCAAACAGATTGGCGTCGTTTTCATCGTAAAAGGGTGGGTATCCACACAATAAGATATATGAGATGACACCTATACTCCAGACATCTACTGCTTTACCGTATGGTTTTTGCGCCAATACTTCGGGAGCTGGAAATAATCTTGGTAATTTCTATAATCTTTGATGCCCTTTTTTACTTGGGACTTTGACAAAGTTAGCGAAATCTATTTTTTTATAGAGAAATTCATTGTTATGTGATTGAACTAGAGATCATGAAAATTAAAGATGAATTTATAAATATTAATTAATTTGTGATATAAAACTAGAGATTTTAGATACAACCATCTGTAGTTTTTGAATCTTCCTCTTTGGAGTTCTCTGAAAATGCTGGTTTGATAAGTAATGCATTTTTTGATTTGCAACATACCTACGTATCCTGGAGTGCCACAGGCTGTGGCCATGATTCCGGAATCTTCCATTTTCGATAAACCAAAATCACTGATCATTATTTTGCTATCTTCATCGGGACTATAATAGAGTAGGTTCTCAGGTTTCAGATCTCTGTGTACGACGCCTTGTTCGTGCATATAATCTACTGCCTCTAGAACTTGCCTAATCAAGCCCGAAGCATCTTTTTCCGTGTAGGAACCCTTTTCTACAATTCTGTCGAACAGTTCTCCGCCGGTTACTCTATAAAACCATAACAATTTTGTTAGTATTCTCAGATATATATTTCTTAAAATTTTTAAGTTATTTCTTAGTTTTTTAGTGTCTACTGAAAATACAAGAACACCCTGAAAAATAGTAGATTTCTATGAGTTTTTCTAGCTTTCAAATTTTATAATCATTTGTGAAGATTACTAAACTTGAAATTCACAAATTTCAAAGACACGTTTAAAACATTTTTATCAAAATATTTTAAAACTTCAAACGTTGTCTACAGATTCAAAATTTTCAGGATTTAACAATAAATTAATAAACGAGGAACTTTAAGATAAAAATAAAACAACACCTATAACAGATCGGGCTGTTGATAATAAAATTATTATTGTCAATATTACAACAGGCCACCATGACCTTGCATTTTTTAGTTTCTTTTATATTTCAAAAATTATGGTGACTTTTTATATAGACATTGAGACAATAATATATAATAAACAAAAAATAACAACAATTGGTTTTGAACGAGTTACGTTTTGAAAATTGGAAAAAAATAGATCCTTTAAAGTGCTGAATAAAACTATTATTTAAACCGTTTTTAAGCGATATGCCATTAGCTTGAAGTAGAAAATCTACCGATTTGGTAGACCATCGAATTGGAATGATTTCGAAATTGAGAAGTTTAAGGTCATGTAAGAATTATCCAATTTCTAGCTCACCAACATTTTTTGTAAAACTCTCGTCCGCACAAAATGAGATATCGAGATTCAAGTAAAAGTTTCGGAAATTAAAAAAAAAGCATTAAGGATATTTAGAACTTGAATCTTGAATCTCGATATTTCATGTCGTGTGGATCTGACTTTGGTAAAGAAAAATTTGATAAGGCATATATATGATAAGCGCTGCATGCCCTGAATGTGTACCGCTCCCAAAATTTGCGGAGTTACAATTTTAGTATTTCTCCAGTATATAGCATTCCAGTTTCATATTCTTAAAGTTAATTTTAAGTTAATTTTTTACATTTTACAAATTATAAATCATTCAGTTTTTATTCTTACCAAAGTTTCGCTTTCATTCAATTATACAGATTTACATATTTTTCTAATTAAAAAACTTCTAAACATTGAATACGTTTAATTTTTAAAGATAAAAAATGAAAGTTCTCAACGACGATGGTTTTAAGATATTTTAATCATTTAAATGCATTCTAAAAATGCAATGCCTTTAACTCCATGCTTTCAACATTTAAGATGTTCTAATTGTTTAGTTTTTCAATTATAAAATTTTGATCGTTTCAAAACTTAAAAGTGATTTAAAAATCACGAATAAAAAAAATTCAAAAAGGTATCAACGCTTCCAATATAGCATTATTTTCGTATTTTAAAGCATTCACATGTTGATTTTAGAAAATTTAAAGCTTAATTATTACAAACTTCAAATTATTTAAATTCAACATAAAATTTTTTAAATTTAAATTGTTCAATATTCGAAGCGTTTAAATAAGTTCTACAGATACTTCTAATTTTTAAAAGTTCAGTAGACACTCAATTTTATTTTGATAAAAAAAATTGAACTTACAACTCCATCACGAGGTAAACTTTGTGTTTGTCTTCAAACGTTTCCAATAACTGAACTATGTTCGGATGCTTTAACCTGAAACAAAGTAGCACTTTTTTACTATCTTAACTTAATCTCTCTTAACGCATGCAGAAGGGAGTACATGAATGATACCGCGAAACAATCATGCCAAAAATAAATTTTAATTTTAAAAGGGACCCCTGAATGACCAAATGTGGAAACACTTTTCTCTTAAACTTTTAGTTTTTCTTGAAATTCAATCTCCCAGAAAATAATAATAAACTGAAGTACATAAGTACATAAACTTTTTAAGTTTTTATCATATGCTACCAGGATTTGTCAGCTTCTAAATAACCCCTAGCTATCTTTTTCTACTTACTTGAGTTCATAAATACGAATCTCTGAGACATTTATAATATTAAATTGGCATTAATAAGATTCTCAGAATAAAGAAGCCACTCATGTCAACTAAATCAGTTAGGCTTAGGCGAAATAATCTTTACTTTAATCACTCAAGGATAAAATAACTCGCGTTTACATTCTCATCCTTCTTACAACAAATTAGTGCGATATAAGATCTTTTAACGAGAAATAGTAGATCAATTATAGTTATAAAAAGAATTTAACTAGGCAAAATTCAATTAGCGAAAATGTTAATTAGAGTAATTAATGACACCCAGAAAGCATAATATATGTATCAGTTCTGCAAAACGTGCAAAATTTTACTATCCAATAATCAACCAGTTTAAAGTGTTTATTGATTACATTGAGCTAGCGCAAAAGCTATATTTTGATCATGATAATAAAGCTCTTTAAAAAGCCAATACATGGGAAAATAAGTCATTTTTGTCAGTATATGTTTATGTAATGTTATGAGGCAAATAAATAGTATCTTTACAGTACATTCACAAGACTTGTAAACATATGGTTAGCCAGACGCATCTGGGTCTAAAAATAAGATCCATCAATATTGGAAGGGGTTATTGATATGCAAATGGCAAATAAAACGCGAAAACACCACAAATTAAGCACCTGGGTTCCTGCTGAATTCAAGACTAAAACACCTGAAGACGATTTCGTTAACAATTGGGAGTTAAGATGTTGTTCTCAATTTCTATTCAGGATCTGCCTAGCACTTACAAATTAAAATAGTCGAATAAATTATCATTATTACGGTTCAAATAAATTGTTGTGTCTCCTCTTAATCAATTGCCCTTTTTTATTATAAAATAATTTAATTATTATTGCGTTTCGTGAAATCGACGGATGATTGTTTAAAATAAGTCTAACTTTCTATTTTGACAAAATCGTGCTTATGATAAATTTAGAAATATAATAAAAGGAATTAGATTCGAGAAGTCGATTTTCTAGTAAGATCGACGGTTTAAGGTTGTAGCATTCAAGAGTATGTAGCAAAGTGAAAGCTGTGAAATACAGCTGGTCATAGGTTGTACAAAAAAGTCGAAGGAAGGACTAAAACCGGTATAAGAAAATATGCAGACATAATCATCATATGGCGAACGGATATAAATAAATCGTGCTGAAGATTGTCTTAGGTAAAGTGAAATACTAGATCAAAAGAGAATTGCGGTAATCGAAATTGTAATGGAATGTAATAATGAAGAGAAAAAAAATTTTGTTAATCTTTTCTTGCAATTTTCGACTGGCTGTAAGGAACAAAGTTGATAAATAAAATGAAATAAATCTTTGTAAAAATAAATTAACTAGATATATTAATTTTAATGCCAAAGAAAAATTATAGTTCTATTAATAATTGTCTTGGAAGTCTCCATACATTCTTTTACTCTAAAAATTAAAAGCCCAATAAAGGATTTTTGTAATTATATAATCTTATGAAAAACTAATCATAATTCCACGTGTTTTTTCTTACTAAAACCTAGAAACATAAATAGGCTAATGATGAAGAATTAAAATAATGATGATCCCATATCGAAATAATCATAAAAACTAAAATGCAACACAGTTTAGGCTCCCGAGATTACAATAAATTAACTATTGAAAAATTAAAATTCAATTTTACAAGATAAGAAAAGACTCTCCAATTTTGATGTGTGTATCAATTTTCAAAGATTAAGGAAATTTAAAAAATATAGTAATCTCTTTTTTAAGAATTTAGAAATTCTATAGATAAACAAAATTTAAATAGTAGAGTGGCCGCTGGACCGAAAATTTTTTGAGACCGAACAAAACCGGGAAATGACAGAGATTTTTTTACTGGCAGTTTTAACCATTTTAGAAGGAATATCTCAAATTTCATATCTTTATATCTTTTATATTTATATTTTTCTTTTATCTTTCATATTTCATAACTTTACCTTTTGTATTCCGAAAAATCTTTAAACTAATCGGCCACATCTGAAGTATCTTAGAAATAATTATTTTATGATTTGAAATGAACCATTAAATACAAAATTATAAAGTTCAGATTTCGAGTAACATACCGAGGCTTCTATGTTTCTATTTATAGTCTCAATTTAGTCTTAATTCCCCTTTACCGAAGCTGCCTCAATGATTAATGATTGAAAGGTCAATTTCTGAATACTGAAACCGTTACCAAAACTGTGTTGCATGAACAAAAAAAATGGGACGTGCATGAGATTGTTATATGCAAATGTTTCAGCGTGCGATTCAGGTTGATACCGTATTTGGCATAGTCAAATGATAAAGAGTGTTGATGGTAAAGGTAGTTGGTGCCCCTACGAAAGGCCCAGACTTACCATTCTTTTTCGCGTTCCGACTTGAGCGACCCATCACTCTGTCGTGTCACTGATTCACTGAACCTACGAATTACAATAACGCCATACACAATCACATTATTATTTATCATTCGCAAGTGATTGCTTGCAGGTATTTTATAATTTTTTAATTTAAAACAATATTTTATCTCATTTCTTACACAGGGCTATCCTGATATCTCTTTCATCGCGAATTTGCGAGCGATAAGTATTAGGTATACTGAAACTAAGAAAAGGGATGTGGAAAAAGCATACTCAAATATAACTTCACAGTGGAGAATGTCTGTGAATGATCGTCTTAAGGTCAGCAGGCTCTTTTTTTTCTAAGAATCGAGATATTCAAAAATAGATCGTTCATGGTAAATTTTTATATGGCTTGTATTATTTGTCATGCACTAACGTGCAAGAAGGGAGGATTAGCATAATAAGATTCTACAGGAGACTTGAAAAACGATGCAATATCCTGTGCTCGATTTTATATGAAAACGGACAGTTTGACCCTGTTGATGTCACGGCATTGTTTGGTAATAAAAACCGTGAACCCCGGAGTAAGAGTCGGTTTTGGGGCTGACGGTGGATCTATATCAGGGGAGTCTGAAAATTTTGTTCTCTCTCCGTTTTATCACGCCTGAGTGAGCACCGCGAATCCCCCGCAGCTCTTCTCACCTATCCAATCTGGGTGGCGTAAATTCTCGGAAAAACGAACTCAAGGGGCACTATATCCGGGGTTTACTATATACTTTTTTCCTAGGTAAAATATGAGACACGTATTTTCTTACCAAAAAATTAACGAAAATCTTCTTTTAAATGTTGTATCTTGGGGAAAAAGCGACGTAATTTTATTTTCTTTATAGCAGTTTGTAGTGCAATCAACTCCTTCAAATTCACCAATGAAACTTACATTTTTTTAAATTACTAAAATGGTATCTTACTAAAATGGCTAAACTGTTCCTTCATACAGAAAAGGTGATTTTTTCAAAACATCTATTCTCTTTTTAAACATTCATAATCTTATATCTCAAAGAAGCTAAAATCATATAAAATATTAGACCTTTTAGATTTTAAGTAATGAAATTGACGATAGTATCATTTTTTCTGCCCTGTTGTGATTAATTTTAGGGGAAGAATTAGAATCATAATTTCGTCAACTGTCTTATTTAACATTTAAAATATCTATAAATCTACAGAAAAATCAATTCGAGTAATTTCTAAAAAAGTTTAGATTTCTTTAAAAGATACTGGGATATTTTGGTTTAACTATGCAGAAATTAACACACATTTACTTAAAAATGTTGTATCTTCAGAACATCTTGAAATAATTTGATTTTCTTGGCAGCTTGTAGTGGACTTTTTCCCAATTATTCTTTAGACTCATATATGTTTTAGATAACAAATAAGAAAAATTGATCAAATTATGATTTTTGCTCTTCTATTTTGATTACTTTTACTTCTTACCTTCCTAGTTTCGTCTTTTCTATTTTATCTTCTTCAGATTCTTGTGCTTTTTATCCTAAAACTAATCAAAATAGAACAAAAATCACAATTTTATACATTTTCCTACTTAAAATATAAAAGATCTGATAAATTTTAATTCTGTAACTATAGTTTTTGTGAATATATATGATTTTAGCTTCTTTGAGACATTAAACTATGAGTATTTACGAAAAGGATGGATATTTTGAAAATTTTATTTTATATTATAAAGAAATAGATTTCTCGATATAAGGTAATACTTCAGGGACGAAAAAACTCACAGGATATTTACCTGATATTACTATGAATCTAAAAAAATCAATAAAGAAATCAAATGCGGCCTTTTTGTTAAATTTCAATTGTTAGTTTGTTTTTTTTCGAAAAATTTGCACTATTTTAGTATTGCGTGTCTCATATTTTACGTAAGGAACTAATATATTTCAGTCCCAAACAATTACGTAACATCAACAGAGCCAGACTCTCCGTTTTCATATGAAATTGATCCTGTGAAGTTGCACCTCTACTATGAAATTAAATTTTGTTTAGAGTTCTGACTACATAAAAGAAGAAAAGATTTGGATAGTAGAGGCTTCACTTTACAGACAAATTTTGAATTAAGAAATTATTTTTGTTAAATATTTGTGTAAATTATTGATAGTAAAACGGATTACAGCCATCATAAATTTTAAAATAAACATAATTACTTATTCGTTACTACAAAGTTTATCTGAACGATTTGAGAAGAAAAAGGGGATAAATTAGAAAAACAAAAACACTAAACACTATTGTAGAAACGATCATAAAAGCGATTGTATTATATGATTGTATAGGAAATGTCTGAAAATTAAAAAAAATGTATTAATAATTACGCACTGTGGAGACAGAATAATAATAGCAGTGAAATTTAGGTGGACGACAGTCATCGGAGCAGGCATCAGTCAGTCTCGATTGCACACTGTAAAACTCACAACTTGTAAAAGAGGATAAAAGCAGCTGCATGTGTTTTGTATATATATTACGAGTCGTTATAGCTTATTTTACCGAAGAAAGTAGGACGATTAAGTTAAATCAATGGAAGAACGTAAGCAGTCACAGTCGAAATATTTTGGTCTGTACTTACTCCACTTATATTTCGCTAGAAAAAATACGTTGGTGGTAAACAAATAATAAAGAATATCAGTTTTTTTATCTCGTGGTAAAAAGCACACTAAATAAAGCATGCAGAAAGAAAGTTTATTAGAAAGTCAGGCAATTTTCATGTTGAATTCAAATCCATTTGAGAATTCCCTCACAATTAAAAAAGCAGCTGTAACTATTGAGAATTGAGAGAATGGTTTAATTAGTTTCAGCTTAGAAGAAAACATACCTTCGCAGAACTTTGATTTCATTTTCTAAGGAATCTTCTTTTCCCTTGAGCGCTTTCTTGTCGATTATTTTCACTGCAAACATCTGTCCGGGCCTGTCTTTACTTTCGGCCAATCTTACCTCAGAAAAGGCTCCCCTGAAAACAAATACAATTTTAGTTCTTTAATTTCATTTAACTTTAATGTTGGTCATTATAATTTTATGTTGTTTATTTAATGCTTTTTTACAATCTGAAATATATTTCCTAGATGCCAGAAATCATACAACAAACTCTCGTTTTCAGTCCCCCCGTTCTCGGACTTCCTAGAACTTCTGACCCTAGCAGTTTCACAGGGGTGCAGGGGGAGAGCGGTTGCGACTGTCGCCTCGGAAGGGCCCCAGTGCGCGATTACTCAATCAAGTATATTGCGAAATATCATGTATTCCAATTGGAAACGGATCAGGCGGCCCTGACTTTATGTTTGAATCCCCCGAATTCAGTCCAAAGCTATTTGTAGGCAACCCACAACGCTGGACTCAAAATGAGAGTTCAGTGTATATGCGAAAAAATAGTTTTTCTATGATCTTAAAAATCAAAATAACATTACAGATGATATAATTGCAAATAAAAAATATTATTTTTCATGAGAAAATGGTAAAACTTACAAAAAAACATTTATTTGAACAATGTTTTTTGCAATTGTATTTTTTCTTGCTATCAGTTCTTACCAATTTTTTGAAAATGGTTGAATTTTAATCAATGGTAGCTTCTTTTTTCGGGGAAAACATTCTCTACAACTCGGGTGTTTGCAACGCTGGAAGTAAAATTTTTGTATCGCTGAAATCGTTAAAAAATTGTAAGAAAACCTTTTTAAACAAATAAGTAGATAAGAAAACTATGTATTTATTTTAAAAATTGGAAGCAGTAGAGTTGTAAGGAATATTTTACCCAAAAACATAAGCCAATAATTTATTAAAATCCGAACATTCTTTAAATTAGTAAGAAGCGAGAGTTTCAAAACTTTTTCATCAGAGGTCCAGGGTTTGATCCCTGGCCGGTAACCCTGAACATTTTTCTATGTGGGTGACTGTCAAATTGCAGGCAAACTTGACGTCCCAATAATATAACTTTAAAATATAAACTCTTATATATTTTTATTTAATAAATGCTGATTATGATCTCCCACAAAATGTTCAGTTCGTATTTTTAAATTTCTGTTCCTGTTGACTTAAATTTAATATAAGAACACCCCAAACGGCATTAGCGTTAGGTGTCCCAACCTCACTTTGTACAAGGAGATACGGATTTTCACCTTTGTTTTAACAGTTAGCCCAAAAAACGTGTATTGATTTAAGTTTGTAAACTTTAGAGGAACATCACTTTAATTTATGCAAATTTTTCAAGCCAAACAAATAATATTGTATAAACCTTAAAGTCTTTACCTCAATTTTTGTCGTTTTAATCGTCATTTCTGTGTGTCTTTTTTCTAGTAAAATATTTGTAGTTACAGTTGAGTAATAGACACAGAATTATTAAGCGTGTCCGTGAAAACAAAATTCTATAAAATTTAACTTAAAATATAAAAATCTTTTTTTGTAAATCGGATAATAAAACTCAAAAGTACATTTTGACAACAAAATCGTCATCAGAGATATTGCTTAAAAAACAGTTTCGGAGCAACAAAATATATATAAACCACTTCGTTACATGCTCAACAGGTTTATATTTAATGCTCAGGCGTTTATTTGTGATTAGAATATATTATGTTTTTATAAATATTAAAAAAGGATAAACTTCATCGTTTTCCTGTCGTCATCTGTGTGATGCAGTGATACCGCGTGTATCTGCACATGCGCGAGGATCAGGTGGGCTGGTTTGTTTATTATTTCCTAACCTCCGTTTTCGAATAGAGATCAAACGTCTTAATGAAAAGTTTCCAGAATGTGCAATATTTGTTCTATTCTTTTATAAATTCCTAACCTGCACAGTATCAGGGTGTCTACTCAAATCCTGCAAAAAAATCCCTGACAATTCCAAGTTTTTTCCAGGTATCTCAAGCTTTTTCCAGGTATGATTTTTCGCGAGTTTATTACATATAATGTCGCTTTTTATTTTATAGGAATTTAATTAATATTACAAGATATTCTTAAATATTTTAGCCCGATAGATTACATAAATTAAATAATCCTAAAAACATAATTAATCATTTCTCGAATTTGTATCTAAAGTACATGAATTTTAATAAAAATTCAAACATATTTTTATTTTATCTTTAATTTTCAACCAAAAGGATTAATTTTCTACCAAAAAGACGATTTTTCACAAAAATACATTAGTTCTCAATCCCCAAAAATGGAATATTTAAATTTTCAGTTAAAAAAATTATTCTTACACACAATAAAAAACAGATTGATTTTTTAAGTAAAAAATGGATTTTTAAACAAGACGATTAATTTTCAATCCCGAAAATTAATTTTTTAGCAAGAAAGACGATTTTTAAATGAAATATATGAACTTTTAACAAAAAATTTGAATTTTCAATTAAAGAATACCCACTTTTAACTAAACAGTTAAACTTTGAACCAAACTACTGCATTTTAAACAAAAAGATAAATGGTTGAGAAAAGATTTCAATTTTGAACAAACTAGTTTTATTTTTAACCAACACGATGAATTTTCTACCATTTTAGACCATGTAGACAAAAAAATTAAAGTCAAAATTAGAAATAAATGAATGTTCAACCAAATATTTGCATTATCAAATACAAATAAAACAAATTTTCAACCAAATAGTTTAATTTCAAACAAAAAAATATCCATTTTCAAACAAAAAGGGAATAGAAGAACCGTTTTTATCAACGAAGACGAATTTAATTGAAAATACATGAATTTTAAGTTCAAAACATAAATTTTCAAATAACAATTGAATAGTTAAATTGTCAGTATAAAAAATGCATTTTCAACCAAAGCTACGAATTTTCAACTAAAATAATGATCCGTCAACTTAAATAGTTGAATTTGCAAACTAAAAACATGCATTTTGAAATAAATTGATGAGTCTTTTAACTAGAATCATTAAATTTCCCATAAAAAGAATTATTTTCAGCCCAGAAGATTGATTTATAGCACAAAGTCAACATTTTCAACAAAAAATCATTTTTCAAACAAATATTAAATAGTTATATTTTAAGTAGAAAAATTAATTTTCAATAATAAAAAAACAAGAAACAAATTTTCAGAAAAATAGTTCAAGCTGCACTTGGAATAAACCTAATAAACTGAACTTTCAGTTAAAACATTGATTTAAAAAAGAGCGTGTTATTCCATTTAATATTGCAATTTAAACAAAATTAACTACGCTCTTGAAAAAATTCCCTGACATTTCCATGTTTTTCCAGGTATATACAAATTCTCTGACAATTCCAGGTTTTCCAGGTAGAATAGACACCCTGAGTATATATTTCCTTGAAGATGTGTGCAGAAATAAATAAATTTATTTTACAAGGAAAAATGCACTGCAATCTTTATTAGAAAAAAGTAAAAGTAGGTATTATTATTATTATAAATGTTAAAATTTTTAAGCTCTATTGAAAGTATCCTCGAGAAAATCCGAGAGGATTTTGAGACTCCTAGAAGAAAATAGTGAGTGAGTCAATTGATCTTCACGGTTTTCCCCGTGTAAAAATGATTGGGAAACTATTCGAGGCCAGAATAGACCACCCTTCACGTTCAAAATTATTTCCTAATTTCCATGCGTTACAGCTTTTAAGCTTTTTAAAGGCTCGCGCTCTTTTTCAACAAACTCCTAACCTTAAATCGGCTTTCCATATTTAATGTACGAATTTAATTATTATTTCTTAATTTTTGAAATGCCCCTTTTGGATTTTAAGTTTTCAAATGTGATTCAATAAACTTTGGTTTTTAAATATGACATTCCTAATTATAATGTGATTTCCACTTTAGGGACTAAAGTTTGCCTGCAATTTGACAATCAACTATGTACCTTTACCAAGGTTCTGGTGGTTTGGATCCCATCTTAAGCTGTAGGACCCCCCATAATGCACTTGAATGCAACCCAGTCCGTAAATGACGGGGTGAAGCCCAGACTTTGTCCAATATGACCAATTAGTCATACTGCTCTTATGAGATCACTTAATTGCATTTACAAAAATGCGTCCGTGACTGATAATAATATATACCTGGAACTCTGCGTGCAGACTATTCAAAATAAAAATCCAACTCAAACAAAAAATGCCTTCGACATATTGGGCTGTAACCATCTTAAGTCTGAGACATTAATTTATACTAATAGGTGACTTTTGTCACCCTCAGCGCTCGCGGCCGCAGTTTAAGTATAACAGCGGTAAAAGACGAACTCCAAACTACACTATACTCTCGTATTTTGAACCTACATCATCGCAAGAGATTTCACCGTATTAAATAAGTTATAGCATCCTCATCTTATCAGTCACTTGACTTATTCCGTGGTTATGATGCATATCCGGGTTCACCGGAGTAAAATTTTGAAAAAAATAATGAAAAATCTTTTTTTCCAGAGACCTTATTTTGGGTACGACAATTATATGAAGAAAAAATTACAAAAAATCCACGTAACTTTCAATTTGGCTAGATTTTATCCTAAGTCATGGTAGATTTTTTTATTTCAAATGGCAAGTACCAAAATTACATATTTTATTAACCATATTATTGCTAATTCTTAAATAAGCAAAATCTACACAGTAATTAAGTCTTATGTAAGATAAAGGCAAGGCCGAGTCTAATTGATAATAAGTTTTAAAATTGAAGTATACAACAGAGTTGACTAATAGTGCGTATCAATCTTCGAATGCTGTTTTATAAAACATGTCGAACAATAAATCACTAAATTATTAAAGTTATCAAAATCTTTTGCCCACGTTCATTCTGTGAGATAAGTCACGCTCCGATTTTTTCCACTTCAATGTCTATACTAAGATAATGAAAACAACGTTTTCAGAAATAAATAAAAAAAACTGCCTCGAATAAGTCAATCAATGAAAAAGGACAAATAGGGTCGCGTCCTTCGATTGAATTCATATAAATCAGTGAACCAAAAATGGGCATTTTATAGAAATAAGTGCTCGGGAATAAATTTTTAAACTCCGTAAAAATTATACGCTAGCTAGGCTTAAAATTAAAGTTTTAAATTTTAAGTAAGCAATAATCTTTTCAAATAATTTTTTCACAACATTTTTAACTAAGAATTAAAATAATTTTCCATTAAAAAAATTGTACTTAAACGTTGAACTGAACGAAGCTAACTTGAGTATGGAATGATTTCATCATTTTAAATAGGTAATGTCCAAAAATGCAAAATTAGAAATATAAAAATATACGCGAAGGCTTTAAATAATGTAGAAACAAGAAGGTCAAGATTGAATATTGTACTTTCTCTTTGAGTCAAGAGTGTTATAAAATAAATGTGCATTGACCTGATGAGCAGCTATAACCCGAAGACAGAAAATTCCGTCCTTTATTACGCAATAAAAAGTCATTGAAATAAAATAACTCTTCGTAACTATTTTGATAACGATTTGATAACGATCGGACACGTGTCAACTTCTAAAACAATATTAAGAAATTTTATGAAAAAACTGCTAAGCATTTAAAGTTATAGACGGAGAGAATATTGATTAAGCTTGACGCAAGTACATAAATTTAAAAATAAGATTAACCGGGACATCAATTCTTTTATTACTTTTTTCTCTGTGCACGTGTGCATGCCCATGTCCAACAATATATTCTCGTTATTAAAAATCAATAAATAAAATTGGAATTAATTCGGATAACCATTCTCTCAAACTTAATATATTGTAGGGGAATTTGTTTCTTTATTCATATTTTTTATCTGAATGGAACTTTTTTGGTATGTTTATACATTAAAATCAAAGTTCGAAGTTTACTGAACCATATATATTGAAAAAGAGTGTTTTTTTTACAAATATTTATGGACATTTTCTGACTTTTTGACACTGAATTTTCCAGTTGTTTGCTTTCGATTCGTAAAGTTGTTTTAATTCGAGTTTTTCTATGAGGCTGTCCATAAAATTCGTTACCAATTAGAAGAGGGGGGGGGGGCAGTGGAAGTAAAATTACAAACATGGATAGGGTTT
>JAWWLR010000092.1:78270118-78281099 GCA_035041075.1 Acraspis erinacei | reverse complement strand
TGAATTTCAAATTGAGATTGCCGTATGTTTTCCTTATTCTTGAATCTTTCAAAGAATGTAGAAGCTACGTAGCATAGACTAAGACCTCTCCACCCCCCATGTGGCTCAACATAGCTTTTTACCATACCCCTCCACCCCCTAAAAGGGACCACGTAGTTTATGGATGACCCCTTAGGAGTATAGAGCGTCCTAACACCAGCCACTGCGAAATCGGCATTTCCGATTTTAAAGAAAAGTTGAATATGCGGGCCAGATGTTAGTATGTGGAAGTAAACTTCTGCCAACAGAAGTTCTTGATATAGATTTGCCCTACAGCGGGAAAGTTCTTCGTAACCCTAATTGCATTTTTCACCTCTTCGACAGTGATTGATGGACGTTTCTCTTTAGATGTTTTGAGGTTCTCGCAAAACTTCTTGAAGCGGATGATATCAGTATGTTCTTTAAACTCCATTGTTTGCGAAATTTTGTATACCTATCTCGAAAAAGCCTCTACCTCGTTGGGCTTGGGTAGATTTTTTAAAGAAACAGGGTGAAAACTGTAGAAGCTCGATGGGTCAGCAAAGAAGCTGTTGATTATTTGTGATCTCTCTCTCTCTCTCTTTTGTCTTCTCCTCATTGAGTCAGATAACACCTGTTCTTTGTCAAAGATATGCTGCTTGATTGTCAGCAGCTTTTACTTGTTCACTGTGTGATTAGAGATCCTCAGTTCTTGGGCGAACTTTCGAACCCTTTCCGTGAACAGTCTACCAGATATTATGTATTCAATTGCACACTGAACACGGAACGCATTCTATCTTGCCCATCCAATTTTCTTGTTAAGTTGATTCAAGCATCTTTTGGCCCTTTGATCCACCTTCGATTTTAGCCTTTGATTTGAATCAGCCAAAGCTTTCGTAGCACAATAAACTGAACAACTGATGATCCAGAGGTCGTACTGTTCCGAGATATCCTCACTAAGGGAGATATCCATTTTAGCCAGATCTTAGGGCTTAGGAGGAACCTGTATGTCAATGTTTCTCCTTGTCCTGCAATTGCTATCATCTCTGAGGAGGTTCCTGCTTTTCGCAGTTGGTGTTAATGTTGCTTCCTCATCTTCGTCTGGAGATTGTTTCATCAGCGGTTGCAGAAGCGCTCCGCGCACATACCCATTCTTCAAGAGGTAGGCACGTTAATTTCGCAATGACTGATGCAAAACTTACTGAAGCCCTGGGTGTTTCTGGTACCACAGAGTATGCATACGCGCCATAAAGCCTTCGTGAACAGGGATAATGTTGACATCGTAGCAATCTAGCATATGGGCGTTTCGCCGGTTCGTCGACGTGTTTCCATCTAAATTATTTTCAGCACCCCGAACTCTAGGGTGAGCGGCACTGTTTGCCGACCCATTGCCAGGTGCTTTGCGCTTTCAATCATTTTGAACCGCATATACAACTTTTTGGTTATTTAGTGGTGTCATTATTGTTCCCATGAGCATCTAGGGAAAGAGTTCTTTCGTCCTTGTAAAACACCGAATGCAAGGATGAAGCTGCATACTCTAACAGGTTGCCATTTAGCATTTAGCACTGTTGTTACGCCTCCGCTTAGGGGCTATTCCTTCGGGACCATCCCTGGACAATTTTCCGCAACCGCTTATTAATTATTGGGACCATATTCCCTTGGTATATAAAGCTTCTATGCCCAACCCAAGGATGTGTTCGGTGTCTTTAGAATAGGCCCTTCAGTTTGATTTATCAGTTACGAATACCTCGACTACCAGCCCTCAAGACCCAATCTTTGAAAATATTTTTTAATTGCTCAATTTCTATAAAATACTTTTCCACCCGTTTACGTCAAAACTCTATTTTTATAGATACTTTTCTGACATGTATTTTAAAACAGAAATAGAATTACAGCCACTATTTCTGCAACTAAAAGAAGCCATTTCATGGAAAAAGTCATGTATAAACCAACACACCGTGCCCCGCACAGGCACCATACCCTAATATCCCCTATATACTTTGAGAATCAAATTTTCCTAAGCATGTTGTTTATTTATAAATGATTTTGACGTAGTGCTTGGCAAAGCTTTTCAATCCTATTTTCATTTGTGCAGGTAGAATAAGATTTCAAGGCAAATTTTATTTTATTATCAATATTTCGTTCATTTGAATGTTCAAAACTTAAAGTACTTAATTTTGGCAAGTAGCTTATATTTATACATTACTATCATTGAGAAGGTATTGGTTTTATGTGAAAAGGACTTTTTGGATTCTATTGAGTGTTGACGTTTTGAGATCCTCTGAGTTAGAAAGAATAGTTTTTACATCAGTGTCTGCCTGTTGTAGTTTTTGTCGCATTTTAAGACGATAACTTTCGACAGAAAAATCGATTTGGTTTGCGCTTCGGCGGCACACTTTATAATGATGTAAAAAGAAAGGACGAGTTCGTTACCCAGCCGTTTTTGATAAACAAATATGCAAGACACAACAAAAGATTCTTTGACGAAAAATATGCATCCATAAAAGATCTACAGATTCGTTATGAATCACTTCTTAATAAAACGCGTAGTTTTTTCTATTAATCGCGAAAAATGACATTAAAAATATTTTTAAAAAATGAATAGAAAGACATAAGGTACAATAAAATAATTAATAACAAAATTATTTTTAAATTAGATTTGGAAGTAAGTTTTATCCTTTTTTTCTCACGAGGCTTATGACAAAACTCATCTTTCTGAGGGTATAAAAAATTAAAATTTCCATTTTCGAATATTCTTCCATTCTTTGGCCTTTCAATTATTATTTTTCACGAAGTGCCTAGACTCACCGAAAATATTTGTACCGTGCTCACCAAATTTCGGCAAACTTAGCCACCCCTTTCCAGCTCCCCTATTTTTACATTCACATCCTGATGAGAAGGAATCGGTTTTCTGTAAAATTAGACTTAGTCGGGTTTCATCCAATATCTAGGTTTTTGAGGCTCCCTGAGTTAGAAGAGGCGATTTTTACGAAGAGCTGTCTGTATGTATGTCTGTATAAAGTATGTATATCTGTATGTGTGTGTGACTGTATGTAACTATGTATCTCTGTATGTATGTATGTATGGATGTATGTATGTATGTCTATATTTATGTATGTCCGTATGTATGTATGTCTGTATGTACGTCTGTCTGTGTCCTGTAGGTACGATAACTTTCGGAATACTAAGCAGAATTTATCCTAACGACCTTTGTCGATAAAAATAAAATTATCAGAGTTTTAGAATTTTCAAAATCTAAAAAAAAAAAAAAATTAACATTTTGAGCCAAAAGATTATAATGACAAATTTTTTAATTATCTTGAAAAATCAAAAATTCAAATTTTGATCGCACAAAAAAATGATTAATAAAAAATTTCATTTTTCAGTCAAACTATACAAGATACGAAAAAAGATGTTTGCTCAAAAATTGTGCACCCAAAAAAGATCTACAAAAATTTTTATAAATCACTTTTCGAAACGGCAAGTGGTTTTTATTTTATTCGTAAAACAACATTAAAAATAAAAAATGAAATTATTGGGCAGTCGACACAAGCTATGAGAAAATAAATGAACGAAATTTCTTTAACCAAAAAAGGTGATAAAAATTTTTTATAATAATTTTTTGATAAGATGCTTAGTTTTTGTCTAAGCGTGAAAAGTGGAGTTACACATAAACAAATTGATTTTCTGGACACAGAGATGTAAAGCAAAATAAAATGTTCAATTATAAAATTGTTTTCAAATTTGATCCGAAAATTTTCTTTTAAAACCGTAAGAAATTTAGAAAAAGAGAATCCAGAATGAATAAATTTTAGTTTTTGATGGTTTGACCTTTAATTTTAAAAGTCCTACTCATGAATGTGGGGGATTCATAATGACCGAACGCTTAGTGCGAGGTAAATATATTATTGAACGCGAAGCACGAGATCTTACAAGTGCGCGTCCTAGGCGTGCTCAACCATGCGAGCGAAATGAGCCCTGCGCCCAGTGCGTGATAAGAATTTAGCCTTACAACGGAAAGATTTTTTACCAATAGAATTAACATAAAACTAAAGACAGTAAAAAGTTCCAGCATTAATATTTTTTAAAATGTACAGTTTCTGTAAACAAATGTGGTTTATATTGATATTTTGGATTAATAATAAATACATAATTATATGCATTTTCGTAATTACAATCAAAAACTATGTAAGCATAGATCACTCCCGCCAAAAATATTTGTGAACATTTTTCTTATCGAAAAATTTTTTGTTGCGTAAAGCGAACGAAAATAATTGGAGAGAATTTAATGTCCGATAGATAATAATTTTACTTTGACAAATTTTTGTGAATATGCTCCTTATTTAAGTTCTACATTAGATTCCTTCGATTATGATCTTAAACTGAATTTTTATATTTGGAAAAATATGGATATCTGTATGTTTTAAATTGTCTGAAAATGTGTATTTTGCTAGAACTTGAGAATAAAAAGAGCCTGGCAACTCTGTTTGTGCTTGAAAGCTAAATAATGATTGTAAAATAGTTTTTTGTGAATTTTGGCTTTAGAGTCCTAAAGAATTAAATTAAATTAGTTAATTTAATAATAATTAAACCAAACGTTTCGGCACACAATGATGGCCATCGTGAGTTGATTTATTGATTCTGTAACAAGTTACATAATTTCGTGGGAGGAACTTATTTAAGAAATGGAATGTTTTATTTGTGTAGAATGAAAAAATGTCTCAGGTAAAATATATTAGAATTCTTAGATTCTCATCATTCTCATCAAAGTATTTACGAAAATGTCGGTCTGTCCCTCTGTTATCGGAGGACGCGATAACTTTTAATGGATTTTCCTAATTCAAGTTTTTTCTTTTTGCACGCTAGTTTGTAGCCCAAAGAGCCATGTCAAGCTAGTTGGCCAGCCACCTACTCCCAATATGGATAGTTTCAGCCATTAATAATCAAGCTGAGAAACGTTGTAATTCAATTTTCCATAAAATGAAGCAAAATACAATGAATAGACAAGAGACCAAAATTATCTTTTTTTAAAGTTCTACAAAATTATTGCTTTCAATTCTTTTTTTTCATTATAAAAAAAGACAATGAAAATACGTATGTTTCAACATCAATGCGTATTATGAATTGCAATTATATAAATTTATTGAATTGATACATTTTCAGGATATCTGAGCATAAAATTCAACGAAAAATGAAAAATAAGAAATAATTAATAGAGTAATCATGATAAATAAAATTTTGACTTTATTTCTAGATATCTTTTACCTTTAACTTTAAAAGGCTTTTGCACAAATGTAGCTATAATATAAAAATCGAGCTTGACGCGTGAGATAAATATATTATCCCGGGCGAAGTAGGAGACCCAACAGTTGGACCCCAAGGCGCGCTCAAACTTGCCAGCGATGAGAGTGTGCACGCGCAGAGCGCAGATTGTTTTTTTTGTATTCGACATGCAAGAAAATATATTCTTTAAATAAAAATTATTTTTGTAACTTAATTAAACTCTTAATATTTATTTACATTTGCAGTATGCTGAAATATAATTTTGTAATATAATTATCGTGAAATTATTTCTTCGAGAAGAGTAGGAATGAGATATTAACATGTTCATAAGTCAGTGTTCACTGAAAAGTGCCTGAAAACCATCAGCTTAGGTAGTTTAACTGTAAGGGGACAGGGGAAGAGAAAAAATATAATATTTTTTCAAGATACATTCACTGGGAAATAGTTCCACTAGTTATTTTTTTTAAACAAATGCCTGAATTCATGCGTGCGAGCCAAGTAGAAAATATACGCTGTGTCAGACACATTATTAAACTATGTAAAAATCTACTGCTTCTATATGTAACAGTCAAACATCTATTTTATTTTATTATTTTTCCTCAGCTTTATTACTTCATGAAGTTTTCAGTCTCTTGTTAGTTAAAAGTAGAAAAAGAAAATTATAGTGAAAGGATAATAAATAATGGATGTTTAATCATGTAATGTCATTGCTGAATTAATATATTTTTAGTTTTTAGTAAATGCCGTCTTAGAGACATTTCATATTTTTTGAGAAATTTTACTATCTGTATTTTACAGAGTTACTGAAAAGATTCTGGATATCATTATTTAAATTGGTTCTGAATTCAAATATCATGTCTGACAGTGGCATACTTTTTCCACTTTGGATATCTCGATAGTTTCTACTTCGACATCGGAACAAGTAGTACAAGTTTATCGTGGTAAGACGCTACATTAAAAATTTTATCTCGTGTTTACCTAAGTACAGAAGGTATTGTGTAAGCCAAATTATGAAAAATATTTACACAAATTTACATTTAATATACTTTTTGGACTCACTAAATGAAAAACATTTAATTTTTAGGCATTAAGAAAAAATTGATATTGCCTCCTGAGGTTTCTACTCTAATCAAAGCTAAAGTAGAGAAGGTAGTATACGGGAACACAAATAGTTGTAATATTGTCTTATTTTTTCTTTCGTTATATAAAATTCCATAAAATGTGATTACTTACTAAAAATTGTTTCTGATTTTCAATCAGTCAAATTTAACGATTAAAAATTCTCATCACTATTTTAGTACACTTTGCACTTTACGTGACAAAGATTCTTGGATAAGATTCTGATCCATGAATAAATGATAGAGTAAAAAATATATGTATGCAATATCTCAGCTCCTTTATGTCATATAGGAGTAAGAGTAGAACTTCTGCCAGTTTCGGCTAAGAAAGGCTCAGAGTCAGAATCTGACGGCAACTACGTCTGCACTTCTGACACTCGACCCAGAATTCTTCATGCAGAACCTTCGGCGGGATGTTATAAAATTTTTAAGATCCCGACTTTGTGAGAACAAACATGGTAAACGAGTCAGCAAAATCGAAACGCTGAAGGAAGGAAAAGCTTATTGCTACTTTAAATATCATTACTATTTTAGAATTTGGGATGTTTAAGGTTTTAGAGATGTAAGTCATTATTGTGGTTATAAGCGGGTTCATATTAGGAAATAATGGAACGATATCACTTACATATTGATGTGAAAATATACTCCTTGACTTCTTAAGCATTTTCTTCCCAGTTCTTGAATAGATTATGAAGTTTCTATGTAAACCCTACTATTTTCATAATTAGTTACTGAAAATTAATTAAAATTATGCATAAATGTTCAGACTACAAAGGTCATAAAGACTACAATAGATAAAGACATATCATTAAACTAGACTAGTTCACATTTTAATATATCTCAGTAAAAATTACCTAATGCATAAATTATTAAAAATTTGTGGCAAATTGTATTTTTTTGTAATTATCAATTTAACATTAATTAACCGACTCAATGTCGACTTCATTTCGACCTCGAATTGGTGTTTACAAGTACAGTCAACAAGCTGCTCGCCTTACTAATTAGAAAGTTCATTAACATCTCGTAGACAGTTTCAAGCATCTCTGTGGTTATTAGAAAATGTAATCAGTAGCACAAAATTTCCAAGTTTTTTGGACCAAGAAGTTTATGCTTGGATTAAAAACAATTTACTTGAACTGAAATCAGTCAAAATCATCACAATACAAATAATTGTGTATTTATGTCATAATGATATGTGCTTGGAAATTTAGTTATGAAAATTACTTTAAACGCAGCCATCCAGAGTATGGCTACATCATCCCTTACTTTAAACTGCTCGTGAAGTTAAAAATTACTCACTCTGGATTATTCAATTTGAACTTTGAAATTGTTCTGCAATTACATGAAAGCAACTTTTTCACATAGTTAGTTTGAAATTAGCTCACGGTCTTTTATTTATTCAATTTTATTTTAATCTGCTTATTGCTTACGCTTATTTTGCATTCGTGTAACTCCTTTTTAATAACTATTATATTTAAAAAATACATTGGAAATACTGTTACAAATTGAATGTGTTTTAAAAGTAAGTAAATGGGTTTAATTAATATTAATTACATTTCATATTTATTTGCATAGTGTCCATATATATATATATATATCCAAAAATATTTAGCTATTACTTCCACAGATGGAGCTATGATCACTAATGTCCTATCGTTTTGAAAAGTAGACAGTCTGAGGTTTATATCCATATTGTCATTTTTTGAATACTACGTTTCCAGCATGAGTGACTTAAACATAGAACAATAGGTGTTTCTCATAGAATACTTGTACGGAAATAGCAAATCGTATGCGGCAGCAACTAGGACATTCCACAGGACAGGAGGCATGAAGTGGCCACCTATTCACACAATTTAAATATTTATTTTATTTTTTTTATTATATTATATATAAAATAAGTATTATATTATTTTTTATTTATTTTTTATTTACTTTTTAAATATTATCTGCGTAACAACTATCTTGAATGTTTCAGCAAAAAATATTAATCAATAGGATTTAAATCGAGTGAATAGGGAGGATAGTCATTGCCTTCATTTTCAAATTTTTGATAACATAGCCCTATAAGACGAGTGTTGTAAACTTTCTGAAGAGTAACAAAGGTGTCAAAAGTCCTATGCAATGTCCTTGTTGGTGCAGCACAAGATTTGCGCCACAAAACTGCAGGAGTTATATCAGGTGTTACGCGGGAGGAGGGGCATCACGCTATCACCTCCATTTGAAAAATCAAAGTTTAAATCACATGACCTTGATAATCTTCAAATGCGCTCATATGTACCGTAAAGAAAGAATTTTGCGCCACATTGATAAACGAGTTAGCAGCGATAAAAAAAGGGGGCGGGGTTGGCGTCATTTCTATAAACTAATAACATTTTTTCAAATTCAACATAACTATCTGTCATAACTTCAAATGCGCTCAAATGGGGGGGGGGAGCTTAACACAGGTGGTAAATCTTCAACAGTGATGTGCAATATAAAGTGGTGGATATGGATTCATTCGTCTTCTAATGCGCTCTTTTGCGCCATAAATGTTTTTTGAAAATCTTGAAAATTACCCAAGATATGGAGGTAACAAAATGTTACGAAGTGATCACCAATAAAGTAACAAGTTTGCAATCCATGTCCGCAACTTTATATTGCACATCACTGTTCAAGGTTTAGCACCTGCGTTACACCGCCTCCCGCCCAATATGATATCCTTGTTAATTATCTAGCGCAAAATGTTTTAGTGGTGGCGCATTTGAGCGCATTTGCAGATCTTCAAGGTCATGTGATTTAAGCTTTGATTTTTCAAATGGGGATATAGCGTGACGCTATCCCCCCCCCCGTAACACCTGTTATAAATCGTACAGTTTTGTGGCGCCAAATTTTTTATCGGTGGCGCATTTGAGCGCATTTGGGGCGCAATTCAGTGGGCTATAGAAAACCCAAAAATTAAGATTTGAAGGCGGGGGGCTGGTGCAACTGACATGCTATAAACCTGACACTGTCTACTATTAACAACTCTATGGGATTAGAGATCGCAGCTCCATCTGTGGAAATAATAGCTAAATATTTTTGAAAATATAATTATGGACACCCTGGATTTAATATATTTCTCTTTTATATAAAGCCGGCTATCTACTAAGAATACATAACCTATTAAAAATTAATATTTAATGTTGAACTTGAAAGTGAAAATAACGAGATAAATGAAACCAACTATTGTTTAAATTTATCTTTGTATACGATCATGAAATAGAACCACAATTTGAAGAGGTTGGAAGAGACAAAAGAAGTGCCAAGCGCCCAGGGCGTTGTTAAATAGCTATGATTCGTTTGCCTTTCTCTTCTTTATGCAAAGAAAAATCTAAAACACAAGAATTCAGCTCTGAAAGGTCTTTCATTGTATCAAAGCGTGTCTACATTTGTACTAATATTACATTTTTTTCTGTGATTTTGATTTAAAAATATATATGTGCTTAAAAGAAATGTGATTGAATTAAAGGAGAGTCAGCCATTCGAAAATTAATTTTATGGGTAACCATAGTGTTGATGTAGAAGTTGATATGTAAATATTACAGCGTTCTTTTAGCTTCTGAACTTTATTCGGTAAATATTGAACACTATTTACGTTTTTTCCTAGATTTTGTAGTAAAATGTTGGGGTTGGCATGTCCTCTTTTCAAAAATTAATTCTATGGGCAACCCTAGTGTAGATACAGACGTTACTACGTAAATCTTACAGCGTACTACTTGCGTGCGAACTTTACTCTGTAAAGATTGGCCACTATTTACTTTTCCCCCCAGACTTAGTAGTAAAATGTTGGAGTTGGCATGTCCTCGTTTTGAAAATTAATGTTATGAGCAACCCTAGTGTAGATGCAGATGTTACTACGTCAATCTTACAACGTACTTTTTACGTGTGAAATTTATTCTGTAAAGATTGACCACTAATTTACTTTTTCCTCCAGATTTGTTAGTAAAATTAGAGCACCTATATCACTGATAAAAATTTACGTAGTCATTACTGGAAAAACAGAAGCGTCATTTATGTAGCGTGTACTGTCTACATTTTTCGCTGCAATCAGAGTAGAAACTAGACTAAATCTGCCGGTAGAAATTTTATCTGACACAAAATAATCCAACACACCTTCAGATTTACTGTGCTATTATTTTTTCTCTGGCACAATGAATAATCACAAGTTTTATAGAATTTGTCATAAAAATTTACGGTAACTTCTTTATTTTAATAAAGGGGTTGAGAACTCGTAAAGTAAGGTGTACAATTGTACTAAAAATTGAAATATCCTAAGATATTCTAAACTACGTGAAATATTCCCGAAGTACGTGAAATATCCTCAAGTACCAGGAAATATTCTGAAGTGTGTGAAATATAATGAAGTATGGAAAAGTCTGGAAGTACGTGGAAATATACCGAAATACATAGAAAATCCTGAAGTACATTGAAAAATCCTAAAGTACATTGAAAAATTCCTAAGGTAACAAAAAGCATCCTACAGTA
This sequence comes from Acraspis erinacei, assembly GCA_035041075.1. NCBI lineage: Eukaryota > Metazoa > Arthropoda > Insecta > Hymenoptera > Cynipidae > Acraspis > Acraspis erinacei. The sequence goes on along the minus strand of JAWWLR010000092.1, from coordinate 78,270,198 downwards.
CCATTTATATTCTGAATAACGTGAAATATCCTGAAGTACCTTGAAATAGCCTGAAGTACTTTGAAATAACCTGTAGTACC
>JAWWLR010000092.1:78218590-78235063 GCA_035041075.1 Acraspis erinacei | reverse complement strand
CTCTGGTGGTTGGGTGAATAGGTTGTAGAGGTGTGAGTATAATGGACAAGAAATTTAAAAACGAAAACTTTTGTAATTTTGACCCTGGAAAATACTAAAGCCCTAAATTGGTAATATAACTGTCTTTAGTAAAAATTTAGTTTATGTCACAATAGTTAAACTTCTCGTCTTAAGATCGTAAACCTTAGTCATAAACTCAAAACTTACGTTTTCGACTACTAAGTCTCGCCACTGGCCGCCAGCGAGACATAGCCGTCTTGGAGATGAACTCAAGACGAGCCAAGGCGAACGCAAGGCGAAATATTTTTACTCGGGCATTTACTTTTAACATCAGTTTCGGTGTTTCCAACATGTTGGTTTGATGAATTGTAGTTAAAAAACACTATCGTTTAAATTCCTTAAGATCTGTATCTTATTATTTTTTACTATTATTAAAAATAAGTTCAACCTTGAATAGTAAGTGGGTATATAAATTGAAGAATAATAACAAAAAGGAAAGGCAATGAGCGTTATTTATCTAGGTGTAAGTACTTTGACTTCAAAGACCCGGAATGTTTTCTGAGATTTATATGACCAGCCTCTAAAGCACACAATTTATTGAAGTAATATTTCTGTTTGCACAACACAGTGTATTTAGAATAAGCACCATCTAGACACTCAAGCGAATGCCAAAGCGTACTAGTGAATACGTAAAGTAACCAAAATCTCTTAATTAAAAGGTTCTAATTCAGCGCCTTGTGTTTTCTTCGATCGTACACGTATACGATGTTTCATAGGGTACATAGTACACCTATACATGTACATAGTACACCGCAGTAGGTCAAAGAAGCAGGGGTATAATAGAGTACAATGTCTACAGTGCAGTATAGTAGACTATAACAGTAGACACAGGCTTTGTTGATAGATGTGGCAAAGAAAAAGGAAAAATATGAGATGGCTAGAAAAGGAAAGTATGGCCATGTCCACGTCAAAATTTAGCCCCTACTTGCAGCTTTTAATTCTTGTACATAATGGAAAATTAGGCATACTTTTCACGCCGCTGGCCGTACTTTTAATTTTTGGATTTATAGGTGGTTCATAAAACATCAACTCTTAACAAGTTACTGTGAACCTTGCTATTTCTTTTTCTTAATTACGAAAAAAGATTACTGTACGAATTAATGGCAAAAATGACTAAATTTAGTGCTCCCCAAATGGCCTCAAAAAGGTTTAATAGAAAGTATCTCTAAAATTAATAGAGAACTATAGTAATCTCAACATATGACGAACAATATGCAAAATAAACTAAATGTGAAACTCAATATATGTTAAATGTTAGATTTTTAATTTTTTACAACATACCACTCTTGAAATATCGAGCAAAATAGCTGCAGCATGAAAAATGTCCAAAGCAGCTCTTACTGTAATTCATCGACGTTTGTTCTATCTGAGCCAAGAAATTGTAACTCTTTGCTTCTTTTACAAATTAGTTGCCAAAGAAAAGAAACATCTCATGGTTTGTCATTTTAAAAGAATACTCCGAAGATTAGAAACAAATATTGGATTCATTTAATACAAGGGAAAAGATAACTTCGCTAAGAAGTCACTTGACTCCTCTATTGGCCCTGAATCTTATTTTTTTATTTCAAAGTTTAAAATTGGACACTTCATTTTGAAAAGAAGATGTTGCAAAATGGAAAACGCTCAAACCTTTTTAGGAAGCAAGAGGGACATTGAAATTATTCGAATTCATAAATAATTATGCTGAATGAGTTATTGGTCTTGCATCACTTTCGTTAAGTCCTTCACGGCCTTCATTTAAATCATAGAGGATCAAAAAACTCGGGTTCCAGGTGCAAGAAAAAACCGACATATTGCAAAGTGGATTAAAATGGGTTCAAAAAATATGGAAGCTTAAGCCGTGAAGCAGTCAGCAATACAAAACATAATGTGTTTTACATTTTTTTATTTTGCAGTTTTACTAAGAAAGATAATATGTATAAAGTAATCTTAAAACAAATAATAAATTTTAAAATATTTATTTTAGAGAAAATTGCAAGAGATGAATATTGTGTATATTTTCCATATTGTTGGTTATATGTTCAGATTATTGCAGACCATAAACAACCTCAAATTATAGAAGAAATCAAAAAGAAATCAGACTTATATTTAAAACAACTTATGTCTAGTAGTTTGAGAGATATTATCTATTTAAATTTTAACGCCGTTTGGGGAGAACTGAATATACTCCAATTTGTCTAAAGTTTATACAACAATATGTTTTTATAACTTGGAAACAATTTAAAGGTGTACTGAAACTTTTTTAAACTTGGTGTTTTTTAAACCACTCTACTATATTCTGACTATGTAACCTATCTGCTTAAATGCTGACCCTACTTTAAATATATTAATCCTAAAATGGACGACTTGCAGCCTCTTATTTACTGCTGTTTATTCTATAATTATTTAAACAATTATATAAAAGGTTAACTATATAAAAATAGTTGTACGTAGTTATGAATAGCTGAAACCATTATTTTCTTAAGTAAAAATAATTGAAAAGCTGAACATTTTTATGAAAAGAATATTCACAAGGAAAAATTACTAAATATAAACCATTAATTTTGTTTTTAAAATGGTAATAATAATAATAATATATAATATAATATAATAATAATAATCTACATGGTATCGATGGAAGTAGCAATAGAAAACGTTAGTAATAATTTTAGTCCTTTTCCTAACAACTTAAGACAGATGTTCAAATAATAATCCTATGGGGAGAATAAGAAATTTACTTGATGGACAAAAAATATTATTCAAAAAGAGTGTCGGGTAGCCCCGGTCACCTTTAAAAAATTCTAAAATTTGAACATTTTTCATAATATTGGTCAAAAACAAAAATATTCACTAAAATTGAAAAACCATTACAAGTTACTGCGTTTACAAAAAGGTTAGGAGAGACCACCTAACAGTAGATAATGATCTTAAGTAAATAACCATTAATTTTAAGCACAAATCTAAGTAAAATAATCAATTCTAATTTAATATATTAACACGTATCGTATCTTAAATTAAATAATTATATTATTTCTATTATTAGCGTTAAGAATTCTTAAAGGATTGTAATGGGATTTTGAAGATTTAAAGGATATTCACAGTTTTTAAAGTGTTTGGGGGATTTATAGAGAGTTCAATCGTTTCTCTTCGACTTTATATTTGTTGGGCGTACGTAGTATGAAATATTATATTACATCAATAAAAAAGGAAATAAAAAAATAACAATATATGTTGTGTATAATAGTATAAAAGTAATTTTAGTAGCCAAAACAGTTGTTAATTAGGTATATTGAAAAGGTGACTTTGGACTTATGCGCATGCGCAAATGCTTGTTTAGTACGAACAACTAAATACTTTAGTATAAGTAATAAGCGGAATTTAACAAAAATTTTGGTTTGAGACAAATAAATTGTTTTGTTGCAACGACCTTTTTTTAGTTACCACAACCTATTTTAACGCTCAACTTGAGAAAGAGTGAAATTTTCCGACATTGTTAGGGCCATTTTAGTATGTAAATTGTATTAGAACTAATGCTTACTTACTATTTTACTACTTTTAACGCCTGCATGGAGAAAATTTATCTGGGAAAGAATCCGTAAATGTTGCTTTAAACTCGAACATATAGAGATATCTGAAGAAACATTCAAATGCAGTTGTGTAAAGCGAATTCTATTGACAAAAAAGAACGCTGGATCCTTAGGATTAGGATTAAAATTCAACTCTATGACTACTGCGCTACGAATCCTGATAACCATTTTTACTTTTTTGAGTATTTGACATCAATCCAGTTTCCCCCTTCACGTGTTGTTTCCCCTTCAAATTCCCTTGAGCAACCTCTCGTTTTTCTCAGCTATAGGTATTCTTTCGAAGGTAATAAATAGGAAACTTTGAGATGTTTTATTCAATAAGCAGGCAAAATCGTTTTTAAAATTACCGAAAGAATGCTAAATTGTTCACAAATGCGTCTATGTGTCAGCTGTACGCAAATCTTGTGAAATCGTTTCCGAATCAATTTTCTCCATGTACAAAGTTAGGGGTTGGAGGTTCGAAATAGGGGCAAGATTTCGACTCTGGCATCGTTCTCTCATGGAGCAAGTAGGTAGGAAAAAAGGTAGGAATTACCGGAGAGGGTAGGAAGGCACTCTGCTCTGGAAATATCGACCCCGGGCGAGTGGTTCTAGACTCTAGAGCTATTGTGTCTTATGCTCTTAAACTTACAGTTGGTTTCTCGGGAATGGGAGTGGAGCCAAGAGAAGTTGCAGTAGAGCAGCTGTTTAGGTAGCTGGAAGTCGAGGGTAGATGTGAGATGTTACATGGCAGATGCCAAATGGGTGGACGGTCGTCACCTATTAACCCATAACACCCAATCACCCTTGCTTACATTACAAGGGAATCATGCAATCGCTTTATAAACAATTAGAGCGCGCAATCCCTTTGCGACAACCATTCCCTCTCGGTTAACCGATTCATCCCATCGCTTCAATTTTATTCAGTCGATAAAGCGCATTCTAAAACCAATCCTACACCCGATAAACTCACTCGTTATTTGTTTGTATTTCAAATAGTTTGTTATAGCATTAAACAACGTATTATATTCATCTTTCTAAAGTTAGATAATCGAATTGATAAAATTTCAAACATACAGGATTTATCGCTTTTATTTGCTTACTCTAAACTTATCCTGATTTGGAGTAAGGAATTTAGAAAATATTTATCGTTTTTATTTTAGGGCAGGGAATTTTATACATGGAATGGAAATTTTTCAAAATAATTATGATTTATTATATATATATATATATATATATATTCTTGGTCAAAATTCAACAATTTGGATGAAAATTAGAATTTTTTATTGGAAATTTAATTATATCGTTCAAAATTATATTGTTTTTAAAACTGAAAATATAACTATTATTCCAGTTGAATATTCCATCGTCTTAGATAAGAACTCATCTCTTTGGCTAAAAATTCCTTTTTCTGACTAGAGATTTAATTATTAACTTTTTGATTGAAATATGATCTTTTTTAGTTGAAAATTCCTATGTTTGGTAGAAATGAATGTTTTTGGTCAAAACTCAGAAACTTCAATATTTTAGTTAAATATTCATTATTTTAATTGAAAATTCATCTTTCTGCTTTAAAATCAACTATTTCAGTTTAAGATTTACGATATTAATAGAAAATTCATCACTGTTTGAAAATGTAACCATTTTTTAAAAGTTTCTTTGTTTTGTTAGTTTTATAGGAAAAGTAATTTTTTCAGCTAAAAGTTTTCAAAAGGTTTCAAAATTAATTTATTTCGAAATTTTTTGTTCTGTTGTGTTAAAGGATGTTTAAAGTAAATATTATGAATTACAAGGTTAATCTGGTAATCGTCACTGCATTAGTTATCGTCAGATGGCCCAGTATTTTTCGTATAACAAGACTCGCTCTTGTCTGATTGAAGTTAATTTGAAGGAATGTACCAGCGTAAAGTACAAAAATTAGAATAATGTTTGACAACCTTCATTGAAAAAAAATGTTTAACTTATGGTCACTATCATACATTAAAATATACAAAGCTACTAAATTAAATTAAAAATCAAAACATAACTTAAATCAAAATTTATCATCAATTTCTACGCAAATTCTACGTATCATAATTTAAAAAATAATATTAAAAATAAGCTTTTTTCAAATAAAGCTCAGGACATTATGTTAAATTTGGTATGACAACTGTTGTAGGGTGCCAGAGAACCATAGTTAACAAGAAAATAACATATGCAAGCTCCTTTTAATTAAATTTGTTCATCCCCACCGTGAAGTGAAATTCCATAGATTTTTTAAAATCATTTTAAATGCCTCACAATTCTTTCAGCCTAGGTGCGCATTATGGGTAATTCATATCCTTGCATCAATTTTCGCGGGGATTATCTTCAAGGCAGACATTTTAGCTAGAAATATCGAAAATTGAAAAAAACCTTGTTTTTGCGAAAAGCAACTTTTTTATAATTTTTTTTTATGTTTGAATAATTCTAATGACACATTTAAACTGCATGAATTGATTCTAGAATTTTCAAAGCATATCCAAAAATTCTTTAAGTTGATCTGATCTTCTGAACGATTTTTAAATTCCTAGAAATCCGTTAAAATTCCTTAAAATTTTTAGAAATTACTTGAAATCCTATGAATTTCCTTGAAATCTTTATAAATAACTTGAAATATTGTGAAATACTTTGATATATTTTTAAACCTTCAACAATAATTAAAATCTCTGAAGCTACTTTAGGGTCTGTAGAAATCTCTTGAAATCTTTTAAAACCACTTGAAGTCCTTAGAAGTTTCTTAATGTCTCGTTAAATATTTTGAATCTTATTGAAAACGCTTTAATTCTTTTTATATCGTTAAAAATTCTTTCAAATATACTTAAGTAGATTAAATTTTGATAGATATTCTGTGAAAGTCTGTGAAATCTTTTATAATTATTTACATATTGTCAAGAAATTATTTGAAATCCCTTGTAATTAGTAACATTCTTTTTAATCTCCTGTATCCCTTGAAATCCTTCGAAATTCCTTAAAATCTGTTGAAATGACTTTAAACAATTACAAATCGCTTGAAACATTGTGAAATACTTCAGAAACGTTGACATTATTTAAAACTTTTCAAAACCCAATTATATCTTCTGAAATCTTTTAAAAATATGTTTTATGTTTATTTTTGCGATGAATGATTTTGTTATTTAATGAAGTTAAGTTTTGTTTCGTTATTAACTTAACAGTAGTAGTAAGCAAATTGAAAGTTAGCAGTGGATTTAATTTTTTAAATTTCAAATGTAATAAATGGAGCAATTTGAAGTCATTCAAAAACCAATAAGTTTTTTTGACAACACGGAGTACGAGAGTTTCGAGACAATTGGTTCCGCCACTTTTTTAGATAGATAAACAATATTTATTTAAGATGTCGGTAATCAACATGCATAATTTTATGCGTATTTGATCTTTAGTAATTTTAGCAAATGAATAAACATAATTTAGCTCTGGGATATGTTTATAATTATCTTGAATTCAGTTATTAATTTTTATACTAACCTGTTATCGAAATTTGGGTAATTAACCTTATGAATATGGTAATTTGTAGAATATTCGTAATAAATGATATACTATTTCTTCTATAAAAGAAATAATTATTCAATTTATGATGCCAATTAATCTTTAACAGTGAATAATGGTAAATTAATCGAAGTGTGTCGTCGTTTAGAGTTTTGGATGAGTAGTTGAATATTTTGCACATGATTAGTCCATTTCCTTTTCCAACGCCCAGAATTTGTCCGGACGAATATAGACGTAGCCTAAATTAATTCACAAGATTCCTGCCGTTTAAAGAAGTAGTAATCGATTTTAGAATTATTTCTGGTATACTCGTACATGAAACGACGAAGTTAATACGTATAATTCAAAGCCCTTCGAGGAGTCGGTTAAGTAACATTTAAGGGTTGTAATGAGCGCCCTTAATGTTCACTCCTCTCTCTCTCTCTCTCTCTCTCAAGTGTTCCATAAGTGTAGTTGAGGGTTATGAATACAGTAGGGAACGAACAATTGTCGGACTCAGCTTTTTGTATATTTTTACCTGCCAAATACTGGTACTCAATCAACCTTTCTTAACATTTTATTAACATTTTTTGAAAGTTTTTCTTTATCCTAATATCGTGAAAAAATATACTAAGTAATGAAAGGGCTTTATAGCTTTCAGAAAAATTTAAAGAAGCAAATAAAAATATAAATAATGGGGTCTTTTAAGAGTTTGATTAATGCTTCAATTGGGGATGTGAGGTATATACATTTGTTTCCATAACTCAGGCGTCGAAATTATTCAACTTCTCTCTGTGAATTTGTTTCCGTACATAAATTATTATTTGCCTTTATTTGTTAGCTCCATGACTTGTTTTGTCTCTTTATTTTATGCTATTTAAAGTTTCGTTATTAGTTTAGCCCTAGAAAGGCTAACCTACTTTAGGGTATATGTTGGATGTAGGCAAAAGAGTGGGCGGCCGATTTAGCCTCGAAACTGTAGTACGAAACACGGAAACACGAAAAGGAAACGTTACGCCATTCCGACCTTATTGCTCTTCTGCTACCTCTAAAATTAGTGTACCAGACACATTTTTCATTTTTCTCTCTAAAATGGAACAGAAATTTCTTTGAAAATTTTCACTAATATTTTTTTTCATAATTTGTTTTAAAAAATAATACAATTACGTAGGGAATAATGTATGCATTTTTTATTTATAACTTTATCAATAATGAATATCTCAATTTCTTATTTCTCTGCAAAATGACCTTTCCAATTATTTTACTGAATCATATCATTCTGGAAATAGAAATCCTATAGGAGCAGATTGGTTATTTTATAAATCGTGTAACCTTTCATCAAAATAAGAGCGGATAAACGGAAATGGAGAGACAATATTAGAAATCGATTTTGAGGGACGATATTCATCCAACTCTTTCAACAAGAATATTCAAGAACTATACGACATAAAACTTAACTTTTGTAATTGAACAAGTATTATTTGTTATTTTATAATTTATTATTCAGATATTCATGGTTAAAAGTGAAAATTATACTATCTATGAGTATGTTGAAATACGTACCATTTAAATGATTAAAAACTTAACAATTTCAATGAAATGTCAAAATGTTGAGAAAAATGTTAGACAATATTTCGATCCTTTTTCAAGTTCATATTGTAACTGCCTGATTTCAGAAGCACCATTAAAAAGCCAATAATTAAAGTAAATACCGTCGATTCTAAGATTGCTGTCATTTTTGCTTGTAACTTTAGATAAAATGCAGACGATTTTCATCGAAGCTTTTACGGTAAATTGGCAGTAAAGATATGGGTATATAAAGTATATTCTAACTTCCAAGTTACGGCTTTAGCTCACATTTATGCACTTCAATTTTTCTCCTTCTAGTAAGAAATCCTGAGCCTAAAAGGCAGATATTGATCATCGGTTTCCTCCTTTAAAAACTTAAGTAGCGGAGATACCGTTTGTGGATTATTATGACACGTGTGAAAGATGATAGAAAGTAAGGGTGATTCTTACCCATTTTTCCAGATGTTACACGTGCATAAAAAGTCCCCTTTTTCGTGCTTGTTAAGTAGCGCTATCTAAAAAGGCTTAAGGAGAAATTACAGATCGCAAAAGTAATTATAATGTTAAAAAAAGTTGTAGTTTTTTCTCATGCCTCTATAGACAGCACCACTTAACAAGGACGAAAAGGGTGACTTTTTGTACACTTTTTACAAAAAGTATCATCTGTCTTCTTTTATTTCCTTTTTGCACGAAAAAAATTGGGTAGGTTGACAAAAGTGAGATTTAGAGAAAATATGGAAGCAAGAAATAAAGAAGTGAGGAAAAAAGTAAATCGAAAATTGGGAAAAAGTGATTAAATTATTTTATTATCTTTGGCTTTTAGATAATATTTTGGTGCTTATTATTTCTTCAATTCTAACATTTGCGAAAATTTGTGATTCAGTGGTAATTTATTACGCTAATGATTGATCATATGTCACATCTTTAGATGTTCACATTTTTTAGATATTTTTAATTTTCTATGTATATAAAATAGAAATTAAATATGTCGCATAAATAGATTAAGATTTCGCGAAATGGTTTCTTTCGAAAAATTATCGTATTTATTTTCACTATAATTATAGACCAGTTTGAAATTACATAGATCAAAATTTAACAGTATAATTCTTGACCCAATAGGAAATAACCGAATTCTACTTTTCAATCATTTTCACCTCAAATCCTTCAGTATTGAACAATATTAATTATTATGCAAATAATTTTAAGATAGATAGACAACTGAACAGGGCCAATTCGAATGTGTTGAAAGCTTGTAAAGTTAAATAAGAGAATTAAAAAAGAGTTTGAGTTCGTAATTGTGCAATTTCCAACTCAAGGGTTTAAAGCAGAACATTTTTTAATTGAAAGCGTTTTATGTTAACTCGTTATTTATAATATAAATAAATAGTGACAGCAGTGGTATTGATTTCCACTTTGTGGACATTTCCAGTATAATATAAAAATTTTTGAAACTTGAAGTAAATAGATATTTCAGGCTAACGCTGTCTGGCTGCTACAACTTTGTATTTTAAAAGAAAAAGTTCTTTCTATAGAAATGTTTCAAAGATCGTTAATAAAGGCAGATTGCACTTCTCTCTTTGGACGGCGGCTGAAAGAGGAACATGAACAATTTCTTAAATTAACTTTTCTTTTAAAAATTCAAACTGCAGTAGTTATTTGATTTATTTTAGAAATAAGAGGACGGAAAAATATATTTATTTGTCGGAGAGTCATAACGTTATAGAATACTTTTTTCTTCTTAATTCGATTTGTACCTTTCCAAGCGTTTGTTGTAATCGTCATAATCAAATTGCATTTAATAAATAAGCACACAACTTCACTTGTAAGGCTTAAGTGAAAGTGCCAAAAAAGAAATTCATAATTAGATATAGTCATATTTATATTTTCATTAAAACAAAATTAAAATGGATTAAAAATTCCCATACCTGGACTCCCGCGTCGTGAAATCCTCAACTAGCGAGTGCAGTGGTTGGTGAAATTAAAGCGGGTGACAGTTACAAGTTTGCTGTTTGCGAAAGCTTCTAAAAAAAGAAAAGGGTATCGTTATTTCTGTTCAAAGCCAGGGAAAAAATCTACAAGAATAAAAATTAACATTATTTGTGGTAGAAAAAATCCAGTAGTTGCGAAATAAAATAAAATTCTTCATTGTATATACTTTATTTTACTTTGGTCTACTTTGATATTTTGATGATCTCAATATCCCTAGATTAAATCAGATTTTATCTAGTATTTCTTGCATGTGGGATAATTTGTAGAATTAAGTATTCCTTTTGAAAGTTAGTAAATTAATGAGTAGTATTGTCTATAAAATATAATTATAACTGAAGTTTATTTAGTTAATTTAGTTTGGTTTTTTATTTATCGAATTATTGTAATATTAGAAGCTCTAGTTCATTGAATTTTACAATTTTGTGTTTTTGTTATTAATCAATATTTAATAAACTGTCATTCTTGTATCGCGTTTTTCATGAGTACCTAAATGAATTTACTAAATGAAAATAAAAGATTCAATACACTTATAACACATTTCTGCTGACAGCTTACACATTTTACAAACAATTTTGAATATTTTAATGTCATTTTATATTCTCTTAATGTATTATGCATGAAAAAGAAATATATCTATCTGTAAAGCTTCTTCATCACTCAGCCCATTCATATACTGATCACGCTGATAACAAAAGATTATCATTTTTTGCCTCGTGCAAAACGATTGCTTTTCTCGGGCATGAAAATGGAATGGCTATTCTCTATTTGCACGATACAGTTTTCGTTGCAAGTGGAAGCGATTGATCTATCCCCAGCATTGTATTGTCCAAATTGAGTTTTCCGAATAAGGAGGCACAGTTTTATATACAGACACTGTCTTACAGCTCAATACAAAGGTGCTTTTTTCATCAGTTCGGCTTAGAATTTTGTTGGAAATATCAAGAAAATATAGACACAAAGTTTCCTTTCACTTTAACTTTACTGGATGCATTCATAACCTAAACCTCAATTTTAATCAGTCAATTTCTTGTATATCTTTTTCTGTAGAATTTTTTAATAAAGAAGCATGGGTATTTATAATCAAGGGGCTTCTGCCGATATTTTAAGCTTAAGTTTTGTCACCTTTTATTTCCTATACAAGAATAAAACAGTATGTTAGAATGCTTCCAAAATTTCCTCAGGTTTCGCTTATCCCATTCGTTTTTCGGGATCTTTCAAAATTTGTAAAACATTATATCTTGGAAATTCTAAACATTTGAATGGTGGGTTATTTTGCTTTAAGTACTTTCAACTTAACACACACTAAATTTAAAGGCATCGATTCGATCTGCAAAAAAGAGATCTAATAATGTGACAGTCTTTTGATTATTTTATTTAATACAGATTTCTGTCTTAAATGAATCCCTTGCAGAAAAAATAATACCTCCAAATTGATTGTGCATTTTTGACAGTAAATTATAATTCAGCGAAGTAAAACGCCCCCTTACTCAGCGTCTTCTAAAAAAATCCGGGTATTGTATATTTTTTAAAGTTTGGGTCCGCTTTTTCGGGTCAGCCATTTTTAATTTAGCGCTTATATCCGCAAATGCGAATTTAACTACCCGTAATGAGCGTATTTTCAAGATTCACCAAGTATTTTACAATTTCTACATTCCTTGGATTTTGCTTTCGCTATTTTAGGTCAGCCATTTTATGTCAGCCATTTTATATTTATCAATTTTGACTTCAAATTCGGACTCAGTAATAAAAAAAAAAAAATTTTGTCACAATCTTTTCGAAAAGTCAGATTGTTGTCCCTTTTTTTAGTTTTTGGGTCAGTAATTTTGAAATCAGCTTTTTTTACTTCAAATTAAAATTCAGCGACGCAAGAAACTCCTAAGTGCTGATCGTATGCTAATTCTTGATCTTAACAAGTGTTGGAAGTGTATATTTTCCTGAATTTTTAAAGAGATATATAAATGATAAAATTCATGAGATGGAAAACTATACAAGAACAATTTTTTTATTCCCCCGACTGCATAGAACTAGTTTTTCTTCATGTTTTAACACCTAAATTGTGGAGTTCTTGCGGAACACATATTTCTTGAATTTTATTAAAATTTCATATTTGAAAATCCACCCTATAAAAGGTATTTTAACAAAAAGGAATTCACAATGACCAAATTAAGGTTATCGATAATTATAGCTTTAATTTTAAATGGTACGTGCATAAATGTGGGGGAAGTAGTACATTTTTTATTTATTATTTTTTATTGCTATTTTTTCAATAGTCTAATCATTTTTTTAAATGTTGGGACATGTATCGATCGCAACCCATTTTTTGAAAAGATCTTTTGATTTGTTTACCCTAACGAGAAATAATTTTTAGGTAAGGTGGACGAAAAAGCAACGCAGTTGCACGCTATCGCTTCCTTGAAAGTGCTTCTAGATGCAACAAGACCGCAAAATGGGGCTGCGACGTCGTCAGCGGCACATTATTCGGGTGCGGCATCGAAAGAGACAACCCTTCAACTTCAGCAGAGTTCACAAGGAACGACTACTACCACGACGACAGCAGGGACCAGTGCTGGTATTCAAGAACTTCCAAATGGTGGAATAGCTTCCGGAATCGATGCTGGTCTCGAATCGGTAAATCAACTATATACTTATTATTTTAAGTTATACTTATTATTTTGAGTTATACTTTATTTTTAATGTTATTAGTTATTTATTTAAAATGTTGTTTCGAAAGTTGTTGTGTCTTTGTGGCATAAAAAATAAAGGAAAATCCAAAAATTAGACTTTTTCGGCCAAACTATGCAAAATACGGTAAAAGTTGATTGGACAAAATTTATTCATTTGAAAAATATCTACAAATTTGTTATGAATCGCGTTTTCGTAGGATGCGCAGTTTTAGCTTTAATTGTGAAAAAAATCATTAACAGTAAAAAAAATCTTCCCGTTGCGTGGGCACATTCTCATTACAACTTTTGTCTTTTATTTTTTATTTCTTTTCGTGTGGGGGGTTTCCAAAAGCTTAGTTCTCGTATATTTTTAAGGCTATTTTTTACGATTAGAACCATAAATAGAGCTATCAAAAAATGATTCGTGACATATTAATTCATTGTTACATTCTCATAAAAGAAAGTCAGTAAAATTTGATCTTTCTAATTTTGGTCAAATATCCAGGTTTTGCGACCCCTTGAATCCGAAAAACAAGTTTTTACGAATGTGTATGTATGTCTGTCGGTCTGTCTGTCTGACTCTGTATGTACGTATGTATGTATGTATGTATGTATGTATATATGTATATATGTGTGCACGATATCTTTTGAAAAAATTAATCTATTAGATTAGCCTTTGGTACACTCTTTTATTGTCCTAAGCTAAAGGTCAAGTTTGTTAGCCAGCCGTTTTGGATACAATTTCAAAAAGTTAGTGCATTTTGGATATTTTTGAGCCCACTTTTTTCAAAATTTAAAACTTCTCTGCACGGATATTCATAGCATTCAAAAAGACAAAAAACGAACAATCCTAATGACTTTTTTCATAAAACAAATAATTACCATAGTTATAGCATTTACAAAATTAAAAAAAAAACACGAAAAGGAACATTTTAAACCAAATAACGAACAATATGAAAACTGCCGTCCAAACTAAAAAGATACATAAGTGACAATTTTATGAAAAATGAATTTTTGGTATCGTTGGATTCATGAGAGTGTATCGTTTATAAATGAGGAAAGTGGAGAAAGTTGAAAAATACAACAGAAAAGATACGAAAAGCACTTTGCGTGTCCTAAAAGTTGTACCAGGCATGCAATACGTCATCAGCATACTCATGAAAAGGAACCGAAAGAACTTTGAGTCTTTTTTGCGTTGTAAAAGTGACCGAGAGCGAAGCTAATATACAAACGAAAAGAATCGCTTGCCCTTACGTATGTTTAAGACTTGTGAATTAGCTCGGACTCTAATCGATAATCCACGGGAAATAAGTCCCGGCTAAATTCGGCTATACAGTAGCGTCGATCGTTCGGGTAAGTTCGGAACAGCTATTAAATACACAGTGTCCCTTAAGTATGTTTTGATGTTGTATTTTGAGGCTGCACTCGAGCTGTTTGACAAATGCATCGTCCGCAAGTGGCTTTGTGTTCTTTGTGCCTTGTATAATTGTTTAAAAAATCAATTTTTTATTGCAAAATATGAAAAAGCACATTATTTTTACCTAAATAGCGTATCTTAATTATTCAAAATTTCATTCTATATTAGAGTTCTTTGGGCAAACAGCTTCTCTCGATTTTCTCAGTTCGAGTAAGATTGGACTTATGTATCTTTTTAGTTTGTAAGGCAGAAAAAAGGCAAGAGAATAAAAACGTTGATTTTTGAATGCCCTACAAGATTAAAAAAATAACTTTCTTACTTTAAAAAAAAAGAAAATTCAAATTTTGGCAGCTTAAAAAATAAAGGAAAATCCAAAAATTACATTTTTTCAATAACCAAAGTTTTTTAAATGCACATTGTTTTAAACGAGACATTGAAACTACGTCTGAATTAATACCAATTCATGTTATGCATTGTAATAATATAAATTTATGGAAATGACATACAATTTGAGGGAAAGATTCGGGTGCGAAGCACGAGATACGTGATGAGAATGTATTCGTTAAAGTAGAAGGAGCTTTAACAAAAGAGAATTCACAATCACGAAATTACTGCTGTGGATGCTTTGACCTTCAGTTTTAAAAAGTCTGTGCACAAGTTTGGGGATTATAATAAGACCGAGCGCGTAGTACGAGGTAAATACATTATCGAGCGCGAAGCGCGAGATAAATATACCATCTAGCGCGAAGCGCGAGAAACAACACTCGCGCGCTTTGGGTGCGCTAAAACTTGCGAGCCGCGCGTGCAGCTAGAAAAATTTGTTTGGCTCTTTAAACTTCCGGGAAAAGGGTGGCGACGCTAACACAACGTCTACTCAGCGCCGCCACCTATGAAAAAATACTAAAAATTATTATAATGAGATAAACGATTACGGAAGATTTTTTTGCTTTTTTTTCTTTTTTGCTCCCTGATGACATACATTACGTTTCCCGAAAAACTACCCC
The DNA here is from genome assembly GCA_035041075.1 of Acraspis erinacei. Taxonomy (NCBI): domain Eukaryota; kingdom Metazoa; phylum Arthropoda; class Insecta; order Hymenoptera; family Cynipidae; genus Acraspis; species Acraspis erinacei. The sequence goes on along the minus strand of JAWWLR010000092.1, from coordinate 78,219,312 downwards.
TAAGTCGTACACACCTACCCCTCGGATCAAAAATGTTTTAAAAGTAGGAAAACTACCTTGAACAATGTAAACATGATTTACTACTCCAAATTAACTACTTGAGACTCGAAAATTTCATCCTACTTTTAATTTTCCCCAAAATCTACCCTTCCACGTGAGTGTATGCAGCGGAACTTATATAGGTATACAAAAAGCATTTAAAATAATATAATTCAGAAACCACTGTTAGTCGATATTTTTTTGCTCTTGTTTTGCCCTCCCATGATATATAATACGTTCCCCAAAAACTATGTCCAAGTCAAACATACCTACATCTCGTGATCAAAAACGTTCTAACAGTGGTAAAACCACCGTCAACAATGCAAAAATGATTTAGAAGTCCAAATTAATTACTTGAGACTTGTAAATTTTATTCTTATCACAATTTTAGCAAAAAACTACCCTCCCACGTGAGTGTATGCAGCGAAGTTCATGTATACATGTAAAAAGCATTTAAAATAATAAAATTCCGAAACCACTGTTAGTCGATATTTTTTGCACTTTTTTTTCTCTCCGATGATAATAATAATAATAAATAATAATAATAATAGTAATAATAATAATATAATATGCGAGAATATTTTAACAGCAAACAAAATGTTTCGTTTTACAGCACCATCTGTAAAGCGGATCTTGACTACACGCCCTTGAATTTGTCCTCAGATGGGGCCTTGAATATCAGG
>JAWWLR010000092.1:78075404-78086916 GCA_035041075.1 Acraspis erinacei | reverse complement strand
GAATCATTCAATGCGAGGAAGTAACGAGGAACTTCGTTCCCAATGCGTGTCCCGCGACACGTTCTTAGTTTTTATATAAAAAATAGAAAATTATAAAGATTAAAAAATATAATCCATACACGCTCTTACGCAACTATTGCTGATACGATATGTACTATTGCTGAAACTATTGCCAATAAGAATTGTAGGCTGTAGGTTATTTTGAATAGTAAATTCCCGATTCAGCCCACTGTGCGGCGGTCTAAGCCTGTCAACTCAAATTTCAGTAATTTTAGACGGTGAAGGAAAATCGTTGGTATTTTTTCATTTCTTAAATATTTTTTCACACTGTGAAATTTTTTTCCTCATTTACTAGAGATAAATAACACACGTTAGTTTTATAACCTTTGAATCAAAACTATTATATTTATATGTTATCTAGGAGGGTCCAGCGGTCTAAACAAGTTATCTGCAGTTTTTTACCGCCGGTTTTCTATTGTTTTTTTCTGTTTCACATGTTTTTGCGTTATATTTCAAGCTTTGGGTGAGTTTTATGTGTCAAAGTGTTTGGAGCCTCAAGGTAAGCATCTGTAGACGAACGTTAAATGTTAAATGTTCAGACCGCGGACCTATGCTTTAGATTCCGAAACAATGTCCAAAAATGTAATTTAACCGTTAAAAAACGGTTCAGGGATCACCAGAGTTGTTTCTCCTCGGTTAATTATTTTATTTAAAATTTTATATTATATTCCAGGGACTTCTTTGGGACAATTTTCGTCTTTCTATGCAGATAGATATCCCGTGCTTCTTAAAAATCATGTGCTTTCGGGAATTGGTGTGAGCAGAGGAATCGTGTGGCACCCTGATTCAAACAACATAATCTATTACATCGATGCTGCACATCAGAGAATCCTATTGCTCGCTTATAATGAGGGACAAAAGATGGTTACCGGTAAGTTTTTAATAAAAAATTTCAGTTTCAGGTAAAAAATTCGCTATCACCAGTCAAATAATAATTCTTGGTGAAAATTCCCTGTCCGAAAATAAAAATTATAGTTTTTTTAAGGAGGTTTAACGTCCTACAAAGCAGTTAAATTTTAAATCCAAAACGCGAATTATCGGCGAAAAAAGCGGAGTTTTTAGCCAATTAATATTAATGTTCATCCCAAAAAGACGAGTTTTTGACATACAAAATGGATTTTCAATCAATGAAACGACTTTTATAAACAAATAGGTGAAGTTTTAAAGAAAAAGTTTTATTTTTTACAAAAAAAATGACATTGCATGATAAATTTATAGACAAGTTGATCAATTTTCTACCAAAAAAGCTTCATCTTTAAGCAATACATGAATTTTAAAATAAATACTCCAATCTTTAATAAGATTTTGCATCTCTCGCAAAAATGCTACAGAAAGACTGACGATTTCTCTAGTAAATAAATTTATTTGATTTCTTCATGATCAATAAAAGCATTTTTTTTAACTTTTTATAATAGACATAGAATTTTGATAAATTATTGTATTTAATTATTAGAGAACTGATATGGTGGAATTTATCAAATGCACCTCCTTATCTCCACAACATCGACAAATATATTTATTTATTAATATTATTGAATCTTTCCTTAATAATAATAATCACGATGAAATGAAAATAATGGAGTTACTTCTGAAATCGACAACCTTTCTTTAAAATTGATTAGAGGTATGTAGCTTTATGATAACAATGCACAATGGTACCTGTCAAAGGGAAAATGGGACATGGTAAGAAAGTTTGCGAAAATCGAGACGAAATTGGTACCTATTAGGTTTCTTGGGTCGTTGAACAAGAATATGATGTCAAAATAATCGAGAATTGATTCTAGGTACAAAATTTTTGCAATTTACTTTTTTTTGCAATATTTTTGCAACAAAATTTTTTGGTGAAAATTGCATAAGAAAGCCAATTGCAACAGATAAATGAGCAAATTTTTTAATTTGAAAAATTTTCCAATGGTTTTTACGCTTGCAGAAATAGGACAAGGTAAGAAATGTGCGAGAATCGAGTATGATGTCAAGAAAATCACTGGTTGCCATTAAGTGCAAAAGTTTGCAATCAAAATATTTTTTCGCAATTTTTTTACAAAAAATTTGTTTAATATAAATTGAATAGGAAGTTATTAATTATAATAGATAATTGAACAAATTTTCTTATTTGCAAATTAAAGTAAAAATTTTGTAAATTTAATTTTTAACAAACAATTGAACGATTTTCCAAAAACGTTAACTTTTGAATAAATAGCAATATTTATTTAAAAAATTCAACAATTATAATTTTTCTGTGATTCGAACCACTGTAATGAAAAAATCTAAAAAAAGAATGTAGCCTTTTTAAAATTGAAAATTGACAAATGAAGAAGTTTTATATAACGTTTAAAATGTTTCCATTTGAATTGTTTTCTATTTAAAATTCTAAAACCGTTATGAGGAAAGAGGGTTCTTTTAGAAAAAAATTACTCAATATTCAAATACTTAGAAATAGAGTAACACTATATTAATTTTTATAAGAAATAATTCACGTAGTAAATGTGATAGCAATACCACATGATATAAACAATAATTATGATATATAATAATGATATATAAATAATACATAATGAGATATGTACATAATACACATTCCTCTATGAACAGCATAAATGGCAACACAATAAGTCTGTTTTCATTAGTGTAACGAGAATGCGTGCGAAGCTAGTTGTATAGTTATATAAAAAAATACAAAATTGCTAAAGGTTATTATAGCAGTCGTCTTCATCTGAATAGTGATCTTCACTGTCTTCTGACTGATAATCTTCATTTTCTTCTGACTGATGACCATCATCTTCCTCTGCTTCAGAATCTTCCTTTTCATTTTCGTTTTCTTCTGCACTACTATTGGTGACAAGTGATGCAATATTTGGCTCTAAAAGCATTTTTCTCACATTAGGTGATATCGCTAACCTTTTTTTATCATTTTTTTCTAATTAAGTTTTTTGTACATAACGCACCTTATATTTTTTTCTTATTTTACCCCATATTTCCAGAAAAAATTGGTTTGAAATCATAGAAGAAATTTTTTGCAATAAATTGTTTATAATAATTGGCACTATAATATATTATTAAAAAATCTTAAGCAGATATTTTTGCATAATGTTCTATGAAATAATATTTTAATGTGAAGTAAATTAATATTTATTTAGCGATTTTTAAATAAATAATTTATAATTTAACGAGATTTTAATAAATAAATTATGTTTAGGCAAATATCGGCACACGTTTTAAAGTTTTTTAGGTACTTATGAATATTATTTACCACTTTTAATAAAAATATTGAAGGAATGTTGCGGTATACTATAACTTTTCTATAAATGTACTTTTATTTTGTAAAGAAAACTTATGCAATTTTCATGATTTTCCTATTGATTTAATGAAAAATGAAAACTTAATCGAGAATTTTCATCACAGTATGTGCAAAGTACATACTTTCCTGAGTCGAATCCATTTTTTTGAATAACCAGAGATGCAGTAGGCTTGGGTGTACGCTGCTTCAAAGGTCACGCACGGTTAATACTCAAATATGAATGAAACGCATATCTTAACTGTGTGTTCCCTTATCAAATTTCCATCGCTGCATGTGCATGAAAACGAAACGGGAACTTCGAATTTTGTAACTTCATATCTCTATTTATCAAAATATGGTAAAGGAAAGACCGATCTAGTAACTTTTTTCTTTCTCACCATGTCCCTATCTTCCATATACAGGCACCACTGTGCGCCCGTTTCAGCTTACCTAATAAGGCTCTGGGCTCACAGAGATAGAGGCAAATTTTGTGTTTTCAGATCTCGCTGCCGTAACTTTTTTCGAATTTGATACATTTCTTTTTCTTTTTTATATGCCTGTTTATTTTATTTGTGTCTAAAGTTGATTAAAATCATGCAAATTAATAAATTATTAGAGCGGCGAAATCTGATAAGCATGACAAGATTTATAAAAATATAAAAATTGATTGGAGCGAGAGTGTCCGAGCGAATCGGACACATGTCCAATAAAATGTCTTATGCATTCTAGACTCTTTTAGTATTATTATTATTTATATTATTTTGATTATACGTTAAGAAAAAAAAGAGTTGTTCTGAATTAGCATTAATTAAATTAATACTATGAGAAAAATGTTTTGTTTTTATAACAAAACGATGTTCTTATTATAAAAGCAACAAAATGTTTTTATTGCCCCAACAAAATTTTGATTGTCTGAACAAACAATTTTTTTTTGAATCAACAAAATCTCCGTTTTGATTTCGTAAAAAACATGTATTGGTTCTAGAAGAAGTTTCTTGGAAACATGAAATTTGTTGAGGTTGGGAAAAAAATCTGCTGCTAGCATAGCAATTAAATAGTTTTGTTTTCCGAAACAAACCTTTTTCTCGCAAAGTATATTCTATACAATTTTTATAGAATATTTTTTATATTAAAAATCTAATACGAAATTGTGAAAAATACTGATTGTTTTCAATAAATTCACTTGTCCATATCGACATTCTCAATAGAATACATAGAATCATAATCATAATGAGCTCGCGTCTCTTTTTTCAATTTATCTTCCTTTTCTTTCTCCCTTTTAATCTTCCTACTTTCTTGTGCCTTATTGGCTTTATCCACTTGAATCACATCTTCACTTTTTTGTTTATCGTACATCTGCTTGCTTTTTCTCATTGGTAATTCAAAGCTACTAACGGGTTCTTCGTCGTTGACATTATAATTGAAGGGATTAAGGGGAAAAGGCGCTCCCATCAAATCAGATTTTTTCTTTTTCTTTGTGTCAAATTGTTGGGTTTTATCCATTAAATGTTTTTCATTCTTAGCCTCCTCTTCGCTTTTTTGTTTACTGTAGTGGTCAATTTTACTTAATGTGTAGCCAACCAAAAATGCTCCTCCGAAAACCTACTCAAAGAAATATGAATTAATGAACTACTTTTAAACATTTACTTTATTATAATAAATAGTACAGCTTTAATTGAAGGATCGTAATCTAAAAGGATACAAGTGCCTTTTTTGTGAAAATGAAAAATATTGGCTAAAATAATCAGATAAATTCTAATGCACATTGTCGGATTTTAATGTTCTCTTCCTGCATATTTTAACGCAAACGTAATTTTATTTTTAGGTATGATTTTGATGAATTCTAAAGAATTCTAGGTTAATTCGAACAAGTTTAAAAACTAATCTCTTACAAAATATGCCGATATGGGAAATGAAAGGTTGATCTTTGAGACTGATGGAAGTTATGTTTAATCTCTATATCTGTACTCGCCATTATAATTCTTTGGAATGCCAAATAATGCCATTTTTCATATTTTTGAATACAGTTCGGAACTTTTTTCAATTTTTTCGCAACGCAACATCTACAAATCTATTTTTATTGAACTGTTTTTACCCCCCTCCTCCCATTCCCTCTGAAGGGCATGACTTTTTTCAAATTAACTTAACTCGCCTCAATTAGCATTATTTAAATTTTTTTCGAAAATGACAGTTGGATTTTTAATCCCCGCGGAAAGTTTGAAGAATGAGCGCTTCAAACGAAAAAATTCTCTTTCCATTTTCTCGGAAGCTAATAATATTTTCCTATCAATATCTTCACGCTTCTATTCCCCATTGGCGTATATGAGATGTATTTTCTTTCTTTCTAAATTAAAAATTCAGTTTTTGGGAAACTTTTTTGGCTCCCATACAAAATGGTGAAAATAGCCCTTGTGCCCTTTTGAATCGTTTTTCTTCAATTGAATTTGACAAATACGTTTATATCTTCGCTTATCTTTATCAATATCTCTGAAAGAGCAGGAATATTTTATGGGAGTTATTTGATTTTAGTCAAATGGACTACTTGTTTACTATAATTATATGAAATGTGCTTATAGGGGCATATTTATGAAATGCGAAATATTATAGAGATGCAAATTTAATGATCTATTGGTGTTTACGAAACTCATGTGAAATTCTATTAATTCTGACTGTTAAAGCAATATCCGCACCTGTTTGTAACTATTACAGTTCGGTTCGTACCTGATGATTATCAGAATACACGACGAGTACCGAATAGTTTGATAGATGGTCCAATATATATCACATCAGTATGTACATGTGGCAAATGCTAAATGATTATAACACTCTCTGTGGTTTCTCGTATTCCATTAAGCGGATCTCGCATTATTTCGGTTTACATGACATATCAAAGTTAGCATGAAATTTACATTTGAATGTTACGGCCTTATCGACTTCAACAAAAAAATTAAGGTTAAGTGACGCAAGATATATATTTTTATATTCTGAGAATTTATGGTAATAACTCTATTTTTCTATTTTTCATAAAAAGGTTCATTGGGATAAAACTTTAATTTAGAACATCTAAAATCTACTTACTCTAAAGCTAACAGTATTCAAGCAAATATTTTCGATATCGGACAAATTTTTGTCAAAACCCTGATTAGTTTTGAATAACTTGTAATTGCTTCATTTATTATCTATATTTCAAATTAAAAAATGAAATCCGCTCTGATATTTCAATTTATTCGCAACTACTGTCAATGTAATTTGTGATTGTAATGGTGGATAAGTATTTCTTTGTTCTTGCAAATACAGATTTTGAATGATCTATTTTGATAAGAGAATACAAATTACTTCTTTAAATAGAAAAATGTATTCAGTTATAGTTAATTTTTTTACGCAGAAGCGGCCGGATGATTCAAATTTTGAGTACACACAAAATTTTAAGATTTTAAATATTTCGAAGAATTTCACAAGATATTTGATGGTTTTGAAAAGTTTAAAAAATGTCAATGTTTATGAAGTATTTCGAAATGCATCGGAGGATTTCTAACTATTTCAAGTGATTTTAATAGTTGTCTATGATTGATGATTTCATGTCTATGAGTTTTAACTGATTTAAGAAGATTTTTTAAACAATGCTATGAGTCTCCATATATTTCTCGGAATATTGCAAAATTTCTGAGGGTTCAAGTGGTTTCAATAGATTTCAATGGAATTGAAGAAATTTGAATGAATTTCAGAAGATTTCTAAGGATTGCAAAATATTGTACAGTATTCCAATGAAACAAAGAATTTTAAGTAATTTCAAGAGATTCAAAAAATTATGAGATATTTCAAATAATTTCAAAGGATTTTAACCAAATTTGTGGGAATTTACAGTTTTGATATTTTTTAAATTTGTTTTTCAAAGTATTTGAAATTATGTTAAGAGATTTTATGGGGTTTAAGAGAAGTTTAAAGGATCTCATGAGCTTTAAAAATATTTCAAGTTATGTTAAGGAATGTTGAAAAGTTTAAGGTTTTCAAAAGATTTTAAGAGTGGTTTCACTTTCATTTTATACTATGGCATGAGCATTTCAGTATATAAAATATTTATTTGCATAGTTTTTATAGGGATGGTGACCATATTTTAGACATTAAAACTTATGAGAAGTGCTGCATCCATTAAAAAGACGTATTTTTGCCTACTTCAGAGAATAAGTATATTTTAAAATGAGATTTCACACATTTTCTGGGGAGGAAATCTGGTAGAAAATAAATTTTTGAAATGCTTGTATCAAATGTTGTAAAAAAACACACTAACAAAATTTTTTTAGCTTTTTTAGCTAGACATTTAGCTGGATTTCGTCTTCTAAGAAAATATAGCTGTATTACATAAATTTCTAGCTGTTTTAGATCATTTGCAATTTAGAAATTATCTAGCTAATTTATCTAGATTATTTCTAGATTGCAAAATTTAGCTGAAACCACTAGATATTTAGGCAACACATCTTATATTTTCTCAGAAGACGAAATCCAGCTAAATGTTTATCTGAGAAAGCTAAAACATTGTTTTCAGTGTTTATAGCTTCTGCTTCGATTACTAAAGTTAGGCAACGCTTGGCTCGTTTATACTCGGATAAGGGCATCAAACTCTAGCTGGGGTTATTATGGCTGTTTATGACCTCTGAACTAATCTAATATAATCTATCTAAATCTTAGTTTTTCTGTGAAATGTTTGTAATTTTTGTTAATCTTTGTAAATGCTTAATGTTATTAAAACCAATCGTACTTTGAGAAACTTTTGATTGAATATTACCACGCTCAGTCGCAGGTGCAAATTTTCAAACTTAACTTCAAGTTTCAAACTTCTAAGATTTAATATACAAATATATTCAAAGCTTTGAAGGAGCTTATTGTTTTCTGAAATTGTAATTTGTGAAAATATTGAAAAGATTCCCCTGAGATTTATTTAACCATTATTAATGGTTTAAGTATTAATAATGATTGTAATTAATAATTGTACGTACCTTGGCTCCATGGGACAGAAAGATTGACTGCTTTTTGCACCCTTCCTTCATAATTTTGTATATTTCAATTTCCGAGAGGTTACAAATCTTCTTGTAAGTTTACTTTTAATTTATTTCTATTTGTTTCTTATTATCCGAAATTTAAGAATTAGGCATGATGAAGTTGAAATCTGTTTAAACTATTGTAAATTTGTATAGTAGTTACATTTTGAACGATTAATTTTGACATTTTTGATGGACACGCACAGGTTTATATTTTACGCCATTTTTATTGACAGAATTCGATTTTACTCAATCGATTGCTGTTCGAGATCAGAAAGTCAACTATTTTTTTAATTTAAGGTCAAGGTAAAATCGATTTCATATGTTGAAAATTCTTTATTCTGTTCCTGCTTGTTTCTTTATTAAAAAACATACATATTATTTTGGAACTCTAGACTATCTGAAAAATTTACAAGTACGTATATTTTTATTGCATTTATATAATATACGTTGTATTCGATGAAATTATATAGTTTTATAAGAATAGGAGGGATTCATTTTTTCATAATCCAAACATAATAATTAAAGGACTCACTCTTTCCAATATGATGACATTGAATGGAATAAGCTTCCGTTGTCAATACAAATATAATATTAAATTAAACATTAGTTGTGAAGACAGAAGTATAGAAAAAATTATAAAAGTAAAAAAATAGGTTAATTAATCAATCTTTCAGAAACTTTAGTAATTCAATTTTATATTAGAGCCGTTAAAGTATAAAAAGGTACATAAAAATGTGAACTGCTCATTCAAGTAACATTATCAATAACAGTAATGATTGTGAAGGGACGATAGAATCTTTTATAAAATGACATCCTTAACAAAATTAAAAAGTTTTCTGGAACTGCGGACACAACCCCCTGATTTCAGTGCATATTTCTTGGTATTTACAAGTTGATTATCATAAAGGAAGAGCCTCAAGTTTCCTAATTTTTAATTAAAAATTTATTTCAATAAGTATCCCATTAAACCATAAAAACAAAGCAATTTAATTAAATTTTTCTTAGTTCTGGAGAACTATACTTATCGCTTCTAATACTTAATTCATGATTACATTGTGAATCCAGCTTAAAGATTGTTGGTAATGAAGTTTTAACGTATTCGAAACTTGAAACTCTGGCTTAGACTTTTCCATCGTAGACGATTTAGTATGATTACTTGAGGAACTTATACAAGCTAAATTATAGAGACAGTTTGACTAGTAATCATTAGATAATCCTGCTACAAATAAATGAAAAATTCATGTCAGCATGTAATTTTTGAAGTACAAACTCATTTATACTGTACATTTACTTTGCATTCCGTAAAAAAAATTAATTTTCTTCTTTCGTTGCATTCCCATAATATTCTTGATACTTCACCGGAAATGCGAGTTGAGTTCCTTTGTCCCACGTATATAACTCCTGTTAGATTTAAAAAAATCGTTGAAACAATTATTTTATTCCTATTATTTGCATATTAATATAATTACACTAAATCCCTTTGATGATTCTATAACAAAATAGTTCAGCTATTAAATACAAAATTATATTTTAAACATTCAAGTTGGAAAAAATGTTTTTTTTAATCGCATCGTAAATGAAATCTAAAACTGTCATTTATTTAATTCGTCGGACATTCTATCAGCTACTAAAAAATTCCATTTCCCGATTAGAAACTTTTTTCTTTGAAAGCGAAACAAGTTTTTCCCTTTTTTAATTTTAATTATAACGAGTCTATCCGAGCTACCAAGAAAACCTAATTGCTGAAATCACATCTAAATGCAAATTCTCTCGACCTTAAGAGCTTAATCAAAAACCTTAATATGAGCTTGACAAACTCTTCATTAGATTTTAAACAGAGTCTTCTGGTTTTTATTGAAAAATGAAATTAGACACAAGGATTATTAGTTTTTGAGCATTAACAGGAACGTTTTTTAATTATTTTTTTACAGTAAACCAGGTCGGTCATACCAATCGTCTCGATAATTCGAGCAGTGATCGATTCGAGCGAATAAAAAAGAATAAAGCTATTCCAGGCCAGAGAGTGATTTAATTGATGCGGACGCCGTTTTAGATTCATTCGGACGATCATAATTATTTAAATCAACATCGCTGTATTCATGCAAAAAATGACAGGCACCCTTATTCGTTAACGGAACAAGAAAAATTTAACAAAAAATTGTACTTCCAATCAACCTCCTTGATTTTTACGATTCGTAATAATTTGTGAAAATACAAAAATTCTGAGTTTAGCTAAAGTTTTAATTAAATATTGAAAATTGGGATTAAAATTTACATTCTTACCTTTGTTCTGGAATTGTATCCTATCATTGTGGTCTTGTGATATGGATTTGTGAATTGTAAACTGACATCCAGAGGCAGATTCTTGTACAAGTCTAGTGCCAGTCTAAAATTAAACATTTCTTTATTTAAGTTTAGAAATGTATAAACGTAGAAATGTTGAAATTGAAATTCAAACATTTCAAATTCAACAAATTTAAATTAGAAATTTCCAATTATGCGCTTTATATTTACAGTTTGCAAAATTAAATAAGATTTGAATTTTGAACTAAATTGACACCAATAAGTACGATTTTTAATATTGAAATGAACGACTTTAAATTCAAAGCCTTTTAAAATTTCATAGTTTAAAAATTGAGATTTGCAGATTAAACCAGAAGCCTTAGAAGTGAAAAGCTAAATAACTTTAAAGTTGAAATCTAAATAATTTAGAAGATAGAAATTCTCAAATTAACAACGTACAATCAATATTGATTGTTTTTAATTAAAAACACAAATTAAGAGCCTATTTTGCAAAAATTAAATATTGTGTATAAATTTGCAGAAATGATTAAAAATATATAAGGGCACTATATAGAAAATCTATAGCATCATGAGGTAAATTTTATTATGAATTTATTCATCACATATAATAAAAAAATATTTTTAGGTAACAAAGTAAAACATTTTTACTACATTTATTTGAGCGCTATATATGTAAAATAAAGAACTTTAGAATATTATGCAGCTTTTCAGAAATGCGTTAGTCTCTTTGTTAATTTGTGACGTTAATAATTGGCTAAAATGAACACTTCAACACTCTCAGAACTTTATTCAACAAAGTAAAACTGCAACTTTATTATTTCTCTGTTAGAAA
>JAWWLR010000092.1:78059441-78070450 GCA_035041075.1 Acraspis erinacei | reverse complement strand
GAGAACCCGATCCCCCTCTCCGCGGTCCCCCCACCACCTAATTCCCGTTACTTTTGGGTCCCCCCTCGTATAAAGAATCATTCTTTCTTATTATCTTGACAGTCTAGTCTGGGCCAGATCTGGGACTGGTCTGTAATCCATACCATAAAATTTTCGATGGGTCAAAAGGTCAAATTTTTTTCAACCATTTCAAAAAGCCGTCAGGGTGTCCAAGATCCTACAAAATAAGAAATTAACACTAGTGAAAATCTGTTTTTTGTCTTATTGTCTTGACAGTCTAGTCTATCCCAGATCTGAGATATGTCTGCAATCCATACCATAGAATTTTCGATATGTCAATCAGTCACATTTTTTTACCAATTTCGAAAAACAGTCAGGTTGTCCACCATCATACAAAATAAAAAATTAACTCTATAAAAAATCATTTGTTTCTTATTATCTCGACAGTGTAGTCTGGTCCAGATCAGGGGCTTGTCTGCAATCCACACAATAAAATTTTCGATGTGTTAAGAATGCAAAATTATTTTACAATATTCGAAAAACTGTCAGGGCGCCCAAAATCCTACAAAATAAGAAATTAACACTATAAAAAATTTTTTTTTTCTTATTGTCTTGACAGTCTAGTCTGGCCCAGATCTCGGGCTATTATGCAATCCATACAATAACAATTTCTATTTGTCAAGCATGCAAAATTATTTTTCCATTTTCGAAAAACTGTCAGGGTGTCCAAGATCCTACAAAATAAGAAATTACCACCACTGAAAATCTTTTTTTTCGTATTATCTCGACAGTTTTGTCTGGTCCAGATCTGGGGCTTGTCTGCAATCCATACAATACAATTTTCGATATGTCGAGCATGCCAAATTATTTTGCAATTTTCCAAAACCTCCCAGGGTGTCCGAAATCCTACAAAATAAGAAATTAACACTATCAAAAATCAACCTATTCTTATTATCTTGACAGTATAGTCTGGCCCAGATCTGGGACTGATGCGCAGTTCATACCATACCATTTTCGATGTATCAATCAGTAAAATTTTGTTAACATTTTCGAAAAATTGTCAGCTTGTCCACTATCACACAAACTAAGAAATTAACACTATAAAAAAATCATTTTTTCCTTATTATCTCGACAGTGTAGTCTGGTCCAGATCTGGGGCTTGTCTGAAATTCATACAAGACAATTTTCGATGTGTCAAACATGCGAAATTATTTTATCATTTTCGAAAAACTGTCAGGGTGTCCGAAATTCTACAAAATAATAAACTAAAACTATCAAAAATCAATCTTTTCTTATTATCATGACAGTCTAGTCTGGCCCAGATCCGGAGCTAATCCGCAATCCATAGCATAACATTTTCTAAGTGTCAATCCGTCAAATTTTCTTAGCACTTTTCGAAAAACTGTCAGGGTATCTAAGGTCATACAAAATAAGAAATTCACACTATTAAAAACATTTTTTTGTCTTATTGTCTTGACAGTCTAGTCTGCCCCAGGTCTGGGAATTGTCTGCAATCCATACCATACAATTTTCGATGTGTCAATCAGTCAAACTTTTTTACCAATTTCGAAAAACTTTCAGGTTGTCCACCATCATATACAATAAGAAATTGACAATATAAAAATCATTTTTCTCTTATTATATTGACAGTGTAGTCTGACCCAGATCTGGGATTGGTCTGCAATACATACAATAAAATTTTCTATGTGTTAAGCATGCAAATTTTTTTAGCATTTTCAAAAAACTGTCAGGGTGTCCAAAATCCTACAAAATAAAAATTTAACACTTTAAAAATCTTTTCTTTTCTTATTTTCTTGACAATCTAGTCTGGGCGAGATCTGGGACTGGCCTGCAATCCATACCATACAATTTTCTATGGGTCAATCAGTCAAATTTGTTTACCATTTACGAAAAACTGTCAGGTTTTCGCTGGCCACGCCATGGTGTTTCCGCATTGGGCGTAGACTTAGGGGTTTATGGTTTATGGTAACCCAGACCCAGGTTCACATGTCAAACTCAAATGTTTCAATTTTCGATTCAATCAGTCAAATTTTGTTACCATTTTCGAAAAATTGTCAGGTTGTCCACCATCACACAAAATAAGAATTTGAAACTTTAAAAAATCATTTTTTCTATTATATTGACAGTGTAGTCTGACCCAGATCTGGGGCTGGTCTGCAATCCATACAATAAAAATTTCTATGGGTCAAGCATGCAAAATTATTTTACCATTTTCGAAAAACAGTCAGGGTGTCCAAATTCCTACAAAATAAGAATTTAACACTATTAAAAAGATTTTTTTGTCTTACTGTCTTCGCTGTCCAGTCTGGCACAGATCTGGGACTTTTTGGCAATCCATACCATAAAATTTTCGATGTTTCAATTACTCAAATTTTTTTACCATTTTCGAAAAACTGTCGGATTGTCCACCATCATACAAAATAGGAAATTAACACTGTAAAAAGTCACTTTTTTCTTATTATCTTGACAGTGTAGTCTGGCCCAGATAAAAAATCAATTCTTTTTATTTTCTTGACATTCTAGTCTGACCCAGATCTGGGACTGGTCTGCCATCCATAGAATAGAATTTCCGGTGTGTCAATCAGTCAAAATTTTTTAACATTTTCGAAAAACCGTCAGGTTGTCCACCATCATACAGAATAAGAAATTGCCGGAAAGCGGCAAATTTAGTATTTAAACAAATGTAAACGTTCGATTAAAACTTTATAAGCTATTATCAATTTTAAAATAATTTAAAGTGAATAGACTCATAATTAAACTCTTTTATTTAATTTCAAATTATACACGTTCAAATATTGTTTCAGTTTTAAATATTCCATTTTTAACCCACTGCGAATTAAAATTTTTTAATTAAGCAAAAGGCATTTTTCAATTATTTAGCAGTATCGGGTTCTTTACTTAAAATAATTAATTATAAATAAAATATTTGAAACTAAACAATTTGATAGTGAATTGTTTCAAATAGAAAGTCTTCAATCCTGATTAAGCGTAAAGTTCAACATTTTAAGGTAAGAGTTTTAATTGTTTCATTTTATTGAACATCGAAAGTGCAAGTGAAATTTTTAATATTTAATTTCTAATGTCAACTGAACAATTATTTATTGCAAACAAATTTAAATTAAAAATTTGATTTGAAACGATCAATTCAAAAATGTTAAAGATTTAATGTTTCTAATCTAAAATTGCTTCAAAATTATACTAATTTTTTTATTTAAAATGGTATTGACTCATTCTTCCATTTAGTGCATGGAGAATGAAAAGGTGGAATTATTTGTAATTTCATTTAAAATGATTCCATTGAATGCTATTGAGAGCTTCCCTTTTATGCACGTAAAGTATTCAACGTTTAAATGAAAACACATTTAAACTGCAATGTCAATAGTTTTATCATTCAAAACTCAGGACGATAATACGATCAGGAATTTACTAGACAAAAACAAAAAAATTTTTCACTCTTATTCTGGCATCAGTAGACAGCTTGATTAGCTGCCCCTGGTTTTTGTTAGAAAATTTCAGATTTCACAGCTTCTAATTGGTTAGAAATTAATCGTCCACATTTAACTCTTCACGTGCTTTTACCATTGAATTGTATAATTTTATAATAATAATTTGACGCAGAAAATGAACATTTCTATCTATATTTGTGACCACATATTTCCCAGACCTGCTCAAGAATTTTCATTATTTTCCCGTATTTTTCAAGGTGCACAAGGTTCCAGGCAAATGCCCGGGTATCCCGGGTCTCTAGACACCCTGATTTTATAATGCCGAATTTCACACTTTTCAATTTTGAAATTGTAAATTTAAAAAATTGAATTCTTTTAAAATATTGTTTAATTTTGAACGTAATCAGAATAATTCGTGTATTAAATGTTTTAATTTTAAACGTTTAAATGTAAGACAATTTAATTAAAAAATATTTATTATAAGGATATTAGATTTGATTAATAAATGTATTTAGTAATTTATTTATTATTATATTCAGATCTACACCCATTTCCCAGTTTTTTTCAATTCTTTTAGGTTCCCATAAAAAAATTACTGAATTCAATTTTATTTATATTGAGTAATTATATTTCACTAGTTCTATTTGGGTTTCTTTTATTTTCCGAGATGAATAACTCTTAAGAAGAAAAGTGGAAAAAATGTTGGATATATCGGTTATTTAAATTTGAAAAAACATCTTGATCTAATCACCCTGTGAATTGTATGTCAATTTTACTGAAAGTTTATAAGTCTACTCCTTCGAAAACCACTTCCATACATTACTGACAAAATTAAATTTTTATTTACTCTGCGATAACTTTACTTTATTATATTAGTAAAATTGTTTATTTTTGGCAGTAAAGTTTCAGAAAAATTTAAGTAAATTATTTAAAACTTTGAATCATGTTGAAGCTTTGACGATGTCAAAGTAACGAACTATTATAAATTTTTGGTATTAGTAAGTCACTTAATGTTCTCGACCCCGCGTGTAGAAGGGGGATGGAGATACAGTGCGTTTGTCGACGGAAAGCGGGCACTCTAGTTTGCCCGTACGGGCCCTGATCGGGCGGAGCCTAGTTCCGCTTGGTCGGCGGGGCGACTGCGCCCGTCCCGGACAAAACCCGGCAGTAAGAGAGACCACGGAACTCATCGCTGATGGCTGTGACGGCGGTTCCGCGGATCTGACGTTTCTGTACCGTAGCACAGTTCCAGTAACCGCCACTCCAGATTCTCGAAGGTCTCGGCCTCCCTAAGACCAGCTGGCGGTGATAATGCCGGTCGTGGTGATGATGCGGCTTCCTCGATTTCGTTCCGATGTCTACGAACGGCGGCAGCTCACTGAGCTGCTTCCTTCTCCCTCCGAAACTGTCGACGGGCGGCGTCAAGCTCCTCCCGAGCTGCGGCCAATCGGCGTAAGTGACGGCGGCGTCCGTTGGCTGTGCGACTCTCCCATAGAACCTTTAACTCCTTCTGCTGGATATCCTCCCTCTTCCTCGATACTGGAACCGGTTCTCGCCGGTTGGCGGCGGTTCCGTGGCGACGAACTCCCCGGGTGAAGGCGGTAGGCTGGTCGACCTTAGCGATTCGTCGGCGAGCGGCGGCGAATTGCCGTTGCCGTCGGCGGCGTTGAGTGCGCGGATTACAGCCTGCGTCGCTTGTGCTCTCTGTCATCAAGAGTGGTGTTACACAAGTGACGCCGCAAAAAACGCCGAACCTGGCTACCCGACCGTGAGTACCGAACACTTCACTTCACTACGACCACAAGCACTGGCACTGGAACTTCCACGGTGCACAACGACGGAATAAATTTCTAACCCGGCACTGAAACATGAGGGAAAAGAAAAGCGTAACCAAACGACTAAAGAAAATATGTGAAAACTCGATGACGGAAGTGAATACTAAGGACTCGGAAGTCAGAAAGTGAAGACCGATTTCGAAAAGGACGTTAATTTATTTGCGCTTTCTTGATACAGGAGGAGAGGTCAGAACGGTACTCTGGGCTTCTCGGAGATCGTTGATCAACTGACTGGTGGGAGTCGCTTCCGACTCTCGGCGACCGAGCGTGGAGCGTTCCGTGGTAGTGGGACAGAGTCGAGCCCGCCGATTGGCTGCGAGAACAACAACGAAGTCGCAACCGGGCGGTGGGAGACGTCAGCCAAGCCCGCTTGTCTCGGACCTCCAAACGTCGGCCCTATGCTAACTTAGCCTAGCGAACTTATTTTCAACTTATAATTAAAAATTAAAAATAGAAATAATTATTTAAAAATTATGAATTATTAAAATTAATTCTAGAAGTAACCTAGCTTCATTTTTCCGGAGGAATCATGATGCTAGGTGGAGCCGAAAAGTTCGTTCGGATTTTAATTGTATTTCTATTATTACACGACTTATAAAACAAAAGAAAAACGCTTAAATTAAAAATTCTTTTAATCTTGAACGACCCCTTTTAACGACCCCTTTTTTAAATGGTTCGGATTACCCGCTTACTTATATTCTAAGAAGATCCTTAATATTCTAATGACGGATCCAAAAAAAAGGGCTGGGGGCAAAATAAAAACAAAATGTGGGGAATTTACAGGGAATAAAAATAAAAAGAAAGCAAGACTGATTTTTGAATTTAAAATAATATTTTAAGGGTCGGTTGAGAAACTCGGCTTGGTATGCCATCGCTTGAGAGAGAAAGAAGAGAAAGAGAAGGAGTAAGGAAAGAAAGGGAGGAGAGCGCGCATGGGAGTGAGAGAGAGAAGCGATGGCGTACGTGTCTGGCTCGAGGCAGATGTTTTCTCCTGGAATGTCAACACGGTTGACGCGCGTGTTGACAAAACATCGAAGCCAGACCGGGGAAATTTCCAAACCATTAGAAACAACCTTGACTCAATCGGATGAGCAAACTCGTCGTTAAAAGAAGCCGTGCAATTGCCATCTGGTTACATAGGACCTTCACTCAAATTGCCCTTTTCAGGAATTTCGAGTGGAGGTCACGTAGACACGATGCTTTCAATTTCACGTGTTCTCATCTTATGTATTGACATACAACACTAATTTACAGCACTTGTTAATGAAGCACTTTTCTCAGTAAGTTTTTAATTAATGAGATTTTTCGTCAAGAAAATTAAATTTTAGATTATTTCGAATTCAGATACAACGTTTTGTCAAACAAAGAGAGTTAACTTCGTTACCAAAGTCGTACAAATTCTCAATCATGACTAAAGTAATGTTTGCGCAATTTTCAAAGTAATTACTTTAAGATATAAAAAATCGGGACCAATGCGAAATGTACATGTTGATGAAAACCAGAAAAGATGAAGAGTTTCTCGTGGTATACCTTTTTTTTAGAGAAGGATTTACATTCACAATTTCGCTATGTAGTTGTAACCGTCGATGCGACGCCTGGACGCAAAACACAGACACACAATAACGCAACTGTACGCTAGCATCGCAACTATATTTGCGACACACACATGAGCAGCGCACCGCCACGTACGTGTATTTCAAACAAAGTAGAGTTCTGTAGTTTTAAGCGACCTAGAACCGTGGTTCTCACAGCGCAGATGTAGTTTCTCTTCAACTTGTTCGTAATAATCATTTTTAACTTTTACGGCACAGAATTCTTATACTTATTATCAGTTCTGTAATTATGACAGAACAGTTTGAAATCATTTACAGAATGGTTATTGTTAATTCACCGAATTTTTCTCATATCCGCCACAACGTAACTAGTTTAATAATTCCTGAAGTACAAATTTTTTTCGTGCAGGAGCAGTTGAGAATGGCGCGAACACACGAACTGTCGGCGGTAATGTAGCGCTACTGCGCTTGAGTGATATTGGTAGTAGCTTTGTCGTACAGAGTCCCAGAAGGCTCGCGGACTGAACGTTATTTGCTAATACGAGCGTCTCTAAGTGCCTCGAATATATGACATTGAACGACGCATCTTATTTCGACTCTAATATTAACTATATGTAGTAATATATTTTAACAATGATTTTCTAAATAAGCTGCCTTGTACAAATGCTACTTTATTGAAATGAATAAAAGTGAGATCTATATCACATTCAATTATATTAGTCTATTAAACAGTTATTTATAGATATAGGAATGATGTGATCTAGTAATCAGAACGCTAACTGCACAGTGCCGGTAGGCTCTGCGGATAGATCAGCTGGCCATGTCGGTAGACCTTCAGACAGATGCGGGTGCATATGTAGCTCATTACGCCGTCAGGCCAGGTCGGCATGACATGCTGGCATCCTGCTGTTAGCATAACTGTAGAGGGCAAGCTCGATTTTGGGACATATGCTAACGGATGGATGTCAGCATGCCGTTCCGGCACAGCTATCTGGGTATGGTACAAGTGACAATTGCTCGAGTACAGGTACCCTTGCTAAACTGTTAAGTTGTGATTACTAGATCACATCATTCCTGTATCTATAAATAACTGTTTAATAGACTAATAAAATTGAATGTGGTATAGATCTTACTTTTATTCATTTCAATAAAGTAGCATTTGTAAAAGGCACCTTCCTTAGAAAATCATCGTTAAAATATATTATTACATTTAGTTAATATTAGAGTCGAAATAAGATGCGTCGTGCAATGTCAAATATTCGAGGCACTTAGAGACGCTCGTATTAGCAAATAACGTTGAGTCCGCGACCCTTCTGGGACTCTATACCAGAAAGTTTCTACCAATATCACGCAAGCGCAGAAGCGATACATTACCGCCGACAGTTCGCAAGTTCGGGCTATTCTACTAAAAGCCACTTCTATAACTTTTATCAGTGTTACAGTGCGATACCTCCACACTAAATCTTTATTTTACCGGGACAGAGTAAATTTTTTGCTATAAACTCTTTTTTATTCTTATTCAGCCTCCAAATATTTAGAGAGCAAGTTTTCGTTATGTTTGGAAATTGAAGAATAAATTTTCAGTCGGTGTTAGTTTGAATCTTTTGTTTAAACTGAAAATTGCACTTTTAATCGCGATTATAACCCGAGCCTGTTGCAATTTTAGGTTTCAGTCTCTTTGAGATTGTAAACTTCTACATTTTATTTCTCGGAACTTCATAATTTTGGTTGATCATAATTTTTTTACCTCAATTCAGACAGACTTCAGCTCCGGAGTAACTTTTGTTTTTATCTTTATATGCTGATTTCGATTTTAAGGAATGATATTTGCTCTCCTAAAAAATTTAGTTTTTATTTGTTATCTAATTATGTATACTTCAAGCCTTCAAATATGGTTCCAGGAATAAAATTTAAAACAATTTTAATGAACAACGTTTACTTCACTTATCTATGTTTGTAATTTATTATACTATTACACTATTTATTATATCACGTAATGTACATTCGTATATTTGATGAAAATGTATAAATACTTACTAGCTTTTAGCAAAATTTGATCAAATTCTTATCATTTAAATATTTTCATGGAACATTTTTAAATCCACCTATTCATATCGAATGTGTAAAACGAAATAATAGAAAAAAAATATTTCTCTGTTAGCCCTGGCTTATCAGCGCAACATCTTGGCTGAGATTTTGTCAACAGAATTTAAGCGATACATTAGCGTAATTAGCCAGAGCGTTAGGTATAGGCTTAGGTTTTATGCTATTTAGGTAGGGTTCGAATCCACAGCGGGTGCGATTTTTCATAGCGTTTGAGCGTAGGTGCAATTACACAATTTATAAAATAAATTGAGTGCAGCTGTTATAAGAAAAACATTTTTATTCTAATTTATTATTATATTACATCATCTGTTTCGAGCTGCTGTAATGGAACATCTAACGAAGATTCTACAACGCCTGCCTCACATTTTGAAACCTATATAAGGATCTCTGTTTATTTTTCTTACTTTGCTTATAAATCGATCTTCCTTTCGTTGCTATACTCTTACCTCCGTGTCTACACGCGTTCTTACACTGAGTCAATACGGTCGAACTTTTCGTTACTCTAGCGAAAAGCCTTGATTCCGAACCATTTAATTCCTCTTCTTAATATTTATATATTAACCTTTGTCAGATGTCCCAACGTCAAAATGAATTGCTTTACTTTTCTTAGACTAAGTCACCTATTTCTAACAATGATCCCCAGGTTTTTAAACTAGGTTTCTCTCCGTGTAACACAATTTTAAAGCACTTAAGTGTATCTCATTATCTTCATGCCAAACCAATAAAAATCTGCGTAACTGTTTTATTTTTAAACTTAGAAAAATAAACAAGGAAGTACTTTCGAGCTATTACTGAACTCTTTCAAACCGCGAGATGGACCTTTAAAAAAAGCAACCACATCCGAGAAAACCCTTTATCAATGGTTCTAGGAGAATCAATGATAGCGTATCAGCTCCTTGACCAGAAACCCAAAGAAGTAAGAAAAAACATTGTTTTTAGGAACATTTTTTTTTAATTCAAAAATTTATTTAAATAATTGTCGAATAACTTTTAAGCTTTTTAAGCCTTATAAGGCGCTTGAAAAGAAATTAATTTTAAGCCAAATTTACCCTCCAGACTGCTTAGTGTATACAGAAGTATTAGATTATAATGATAAATTTTGAAAATCTTGAAAAGAAATACATAAAGAAATATTTAAGCTCAAATATTGTAAATACCTCGGATCTAATCAATCAACACAAATTTTTCCTGGTGCTAGAACTGTCTATGATCCGAAAAGCAAATAACGATGACTGAGCGAAAACACCAAAGTTATTGATATTAGAATTCGAAGTCTCAAATTCTAAACTCTTCTTAGTAAATAAACGACATTATTAGGATTAAGATGTATCGAAATCAGAACTATCCTATTATCTTTCCGCTAGCTTAAATCAAAAGAAGAAAAATTAAGTAGATAGCGTGGTGGTGTATTGATAAAGGTTGATTTTTCGTGAATGACAAGACAGTGATAAGATTAACAATAAAGCAAGTTTTCATTTATTCAACTAATTCTTAAGAGTTGTGATATACAATTCCATCGAAATTAAAAAAGTGACAATTTCTCTATTCCAATTTCAGATTAACTTCTTTAATGCTATTTCCATTCTTAATACGAAAATATTTGTGGGTGTGGGGATCATTTAAATTTAGCAAACACTGAGGAAGTTGAAATTAACGGACTCTGTATTAAAAATTATTTTGCCACTCAAATCGAAAAACTTTAAGTCCTTTGTTTAATAATGACGTTTTTCTCAATCCTATATTGTACTATTTTATTTTTGATATTTAGGTTATTATTACAAGATATTTTTTAGTAGTCATCTTTAGTAATCTCCCTCTAGTAGTACGGCGGGTTGTCATAAAGCAGAAGTTCGAATTTTGGAAATTTTACCGGTCTCGCCAATACTCAGGTAACCTAAACTTTATGATCAAAAAAATTATTTTTTGATAAAGAAAATGATTACACCTTCATTTTTAAATTTTAAACTTATTTTTGTGTTTTTGGCCAAGTGCGGTCGTGTGTTTTTTTTATTTTTTAAAATTGTGTTTATAACAAATTGAATTGTTAT
>JAWWLR010000092.1:78033071-78046362 GCA_035041075.1 Acraspis erinacei | reverse complement strand
ATACTACAGAAAATATTAATGAAGCAAAATATTCAATTGAAGAGATTATTAAATTACTGGAAGAAATTAAGAAAAAGAAAAAAAATGAAATTAATGAAAATGAAATTTTTTTACCATTATACATTTTTTATTCTTTTTTAAATTCTTATTAAATATATAGTGCATACATTTTCTTATAAAAATAAAGGGTGTACTTCCTGGAAAGGTAGAACCCCCGATTTTGTGTAAACTCCGTATGTTGATGTGTTTTTTCACACTGATTACGAATATGATAGCGAAAATTGGTGAAAATTTTATTTTCATGGTGAAATAATAAAAAAAACTATAAAAATTCATGGTTTTTACCGTTTATCTCAAGTAATATGCAAAATTTTTTTTAAATGTTTTAGACAAAAGTTGTAGATCGAATTAAAGTACACATTTTTTGTTGCAAGAATTCTTTTCTGCGTGTAAAAGATTCCGAGAAAATCATGTCTATCATGATTTCCATCGTATCTTCATTCTTTTCTTTTCTGATTATTATGATTTGTGCATGTGACTCAATACTGATTGTATAAAGACGCTGTAAACCCCTTTCCACTTCGTCCTAGTCACAAAAGGGTGATCAGTCACATCTCGAACCCCTTTTCCAACTCGCCCTTTAAAAAACACGTGCCAACGACTGATCATAGAAGTAAGCGCAGGAAGAAACCCCTGTGATTGGTCACAAAAATAATGTAAGGTCACACCCCTTTCCCTGTTCCAACGCCTTGTTGGGGCGGGAAGGCACCCCTGTGATTTTTCACAAAATAATGCAAGTCTCACCCCCGTACCTTTCTAATATCAAGTGGGGGACGGAAAGGCACGCCTGTTACTGGCCACAGAAATAATGTAAGGTCGCACCCGTACCCCATTTCCAACGCCTATTGGGGCGGGAGGAACCTCTGTGATTTATCACCAAAAAAATTTAAAGTTACATCCCTATCCCTTTTCCAACGTCTCTTGGGGGCGGGAAGGCACGCCCCTTACTGGTCACAGAAATAATGTAAGGTAGCACCCCTACCTTTTTTCCAACGCCTATTGCGAGCGGAAAGGAAACCCTGTGATTGATCACAAAAAAATGTAAAGTTATACCCTTACCTCTTTTACCACTCCTCGTGGGGGGCGGGAAGGCACCCCCTTTATTGGAAACAGAAATAATGTAAGATCGCACTCCTAACCCTTTTCTAACGCCTATTGGGGACGGGAAGGAAACCCTGTGATTGATCACAAAAAAAGTAAAGTTACACCCCTACCCCTTTTCCAACATCTCGTGGGGGGCGGGAAGGCACCCCTGTGACCGGAAATCGATGTATCTCTCATTTTCTCGGAAATTTAAATAATCTATGGTGATTCTCGCAAATTCAACTAGTTGTCATTCTCGATCATTTGGATCATTCAGGTTGATGAAAAATTATTAAGGAAAATTTATTTTGCATATTTTCGCAGATGCAAAGTCTTATTTGGGAAAAGAAGAAATACAATTTGATTGTAGATTTTTTTTGTATAGTTCTTGAGAAGCTGCTAAGTTTTGGTAGAATCAGTTTTTCTTGATATAAAAGAGTCTCATGCTTGATTAGTTTACTCTTGAATAATTGTAAAAATCTATACTGAAAAGTAACTTGTTATCTCGTTAGGAGATTCGGGCGTAGTATTTCGATAATAGCTTCAAATTGGGACAAAGTGGCTCTACAGAGTGGAGTCACCATTCATATTCGCGAGTCACAATGATGAAGTTAATAATTCCGAATATCTCTTAAGAGATTGGATTAAATCCAGGAAAATTATACTGAGTGCTCCTCGCAATATGATTAATGTCAAATTTGAAGTGAAGAAACGTCGTTTTGATCTCTTTACGTAGGTGATAATGTTTCAATACATCTTCCCACTGTTAATGTAGATGACTAAATATTTCTATATAAATAAACATAATCGTAATTGAAATATTTAAACCTAAATGACAACAAATGACAGACACTACCCAACATGTGAGATGGACACTGATGAGGGTTTTCCTGAGGTAGGGATTGCGAAGGTACTTTTTTATTCAAAAATTTTGTCATATTAAATGCATGGGGGCTTGGGGTCTTGGGTGCCTGGCGATTTTAAATTTAACATTTTATTCACTTATTAAGAATCTACATCATGGATATTCCTTCTAATTGTTTAAATAGAAATAGGGTGGATACCCTACAATAGACAATGCTCCTACAGTAGATAATTATGATTTTGAAGTACTAATGTACGTAAAGTAATTAATTTGATTTAATTTGTCGTTAGGACTCTATATATGTCAATAAATTAAAAGTAAAAATAATAATTTTTAGTAAATTTCTCTTTTTAGTTAACGGTGATCTGCTGTAGGTTCTAATTATCTGATGTAGGATTGTCTCCCCTATTTAACTGAATCTAAGACTCTGGTGTATAAATTGTTTCATAGTTAAATAAAATTTGTTAAATTTTGTGTGAAATATCGGAACTTGTAATTTTTTTCAGCCAAGAATATCTGATGTGTATTATGAGTCGTGCTCTTTAAGGGTTAACCCTTAAAGCATACATATCAAAATACATCTCCAGGTATTTTTGGATGAAAAAAAAGTAATAGTGATGTGGAAAACATAGAAAATATAAATAAAATATCTCTGAAGCTTTAGTGACAATTTAACTTTTCGACCAAAATATTTGGAAAAAGAACGTAGACAATCGGTAAAAAGTCGAAATTTCCGTAAGGTCGCAGTGACTTCAAGTGTCCTTTAAGATTTAAAGAAACTGATTCACTAAAACTAAAGCAATCGTTCCATCGCTTCTTTTCCAAGCTACTTAATATTTTAAGGTTTTTTCGTGATTATATTTCTACACTCCCGCAAGCAATATGAGTCGGGATAATTGAACTCGATTTTAAGCCTTATTTTGAAATTTAATTTCAGAGAAAATATACCCAAATTCTTGAAAATTCGATTAGAATCACCAAATATTGCAATTCCAACTATCTGAAATAAAATTTCAAAATCTGGCTTGAAATCAAGTCCAATGATCTCTACTCACAATTTTCTCAGCAATATGGAAGTATCATATACAAAAAGCATCGAAACATTAAGTAGCCAGGAAAAGAAACGATTGAACGATTGCTTTAATTTAAGTAATCAGTTTCTTTAACAAAATCAATTTTTTTATTGGATCGAAAAATTTGACGTTACATTTGGATATTTCACACAAGATTAAATACATTTAAATTAACTGTGAAACAAATTATATACCATAGTTTTAGATTCAGTTGCGTAGGGGAGACAATCCTACAGTAGATAATGAACCTACAGTAGGTAATCGTTAAACAAAATCACAAATATACTTAAAATAATAATTTTTAGTTTTAATTTATTAACAAATATAGAGTTTTAACTACTAAAACTTAACTTCTGGGGAGATACGCGCCACTAAAATGGTTTATCAACTTCAGGGAGAGTTAGGTAGCATTTATCAATGGGCAAACAAAAAATAAATTCCTATGCAATTACAAAAAAGAAGTCGCTGATAAAATGAGGGACGCGAAGCGAGATGAAAATAAAAATATTTCGACAGCAGATGTTAATTAAATAAAGGACAATTTTATAGAATAATTAGAAAAAGACGCAGTCGATTGTTTCATTAGAAGTTTAAGAACATAACTTCAAACTAGAACAGAAAAATCTTACCATCATTTTCAGGAATAATTTAAAACGCGTTGGAAATGGAAATATTGATTACCACAACAAAAGAACTGAGAAAAACATCAAAATGCCCCCAACCAGCAGAAAGAACTGAAAATGTCTATTAGGAAAAAAGTACGTTTTACAATCACGCAAGTAGAATCTCTTGATTTTGGGCACAGCATTCTCGAAAAACGACAACAGTTGCTAAAATGTACTAAACTTCAAAAAAGACACGTGAAATGTTCTTAATTATATCCCTAACCTCAGTGACACAGATTTTCTGAATTTATTTTTCTAAAGAACCTTGTTCTACATCACAGTTGTGGTGCTCTACAGCTTCATCATCCAATAATTACCTAAAAGAAGGCGTCTAGTATCTCGTCTGTATCATATAGTATTTGCACCTTTACTATTTCTCATGCTGCCAAACTCTGTACTTTTACTTCGCTTCATATTTTTACAAAGCAGTTGCTTTCTTCCTTTACCTTAAATTTTACGTATACATCAAGTTAATTGTCTGAAAAAAACATTTCAAGAAAAAACTTGAATTAATTTACACAAAATCTCATAAATTTTTCATCCACTTTTTTTGATAAAATTAACTTAAAAAATAAGCCAAATTTAGGAAAGAAACAAAGTTAATAGGAGCTGTATTGTTTTAGAAATAAGCAAAATAAAACTCGTTCATCAATTCAAATGCGTTACTGAATTAAACTTTTCTAAAGTTTTAAGGAGTACAAAAATCTGCACATTTAAATTAAAATAAATAGTTTTTATACAATTTTAGATACCGGAAGTTTTAACCCTTAAAGGGCATACTTCCGTAAAATTACATAAAGAGCATACTAGGGGTTAGGCACCCAAGGGTATTCAAACGTGTGCAGTGCCGACAGTATTGGATAGTTTTTTACAAGAAAATCAATTAATGATGTTTAATCGCTCTAGTTTAAGGAGAAAATGGTTTCATATCAATTCGTTCCAAAAAAGGTATTTATTCTGAAAAATAAAAACTTCAATTCAATGAAAAATGAAACGCCGTACTTTGCACGATTGAACTATTTTCATGATCTTAAACTGCCTATAAGAATTATAAAAATCGAAACTATGTGAAACTGAATAACCCAATCCAACTGACCTAAACTTAAGTTCTAAATTCACCACTCGATGGCGCCATATGTTCCATTCTCTTGAATTTGGTACGTTTTGTTAAAGCGCAAATAAGTCGCTTAGTTTTTTTTTCTTTAAATTGATATAACTTTTGACCAAATTGAGATGTTTAGGATTTCATTCCAGATGCTACTTCTGTCTTCTTTCGAAATCTGCGGAAAAATTGAGAAAATGTTCAAAATTAACAAAATGGCTCTGTTGGTTCTGGGAATATTAATAGTCGGTTTTCTCAAAAAATCCGCACTTATATTTTTGCCAATTTTTGGCAAAAAATATGTGTGGATTTTTCGAGAAAATCTACTATTCCTATTTTCAGAAAGACCGCGGCCATTTTGTTAATTTGGAACATTTTCCAGAATCTGGAAAGATATCCTAAATATCTCAATTGGGTCATAGTTATATAAGTTTAAGGAAATAATTTTTTTTTTAAACTCGAAGCAAAAACTTCTATGACTATCTATGACTATCTATGACTCCGCGTGTAGAACCTGCCTGATTGGAAATGGATTCGGTTGTTTTCTTATTTAATATTTTCTGAACATAATTATTTTTGAACTATTTTGTCCAAAAAATGTACCAACTTTTTTTAATTAGCATAACTCAGGCGAATCCTAACAATGAGGTGCACTGATGATTCCCAACGTTACTCAATGCATGCTACAAATAATTTATTTATTTTCATATAATAATTAGTTGGATCAACGCATCAAATGATTGGGTCAATAAATAAATTTGATCTTTGCACACAAAAATCTGCGTCATCTACTAAAATCCAAGGTGCTTCTGACAATTTCTCATTTTTTTAAACTTAAGATTCCTAAGTTACTCAGAATGAATTTAGTTTCATTTTGACCTTTTATTTCAAAATAATAAGCAAAAAGTGAATTAAGAATCGTTTTAATTTGATCTGAATCCTAATATATTGTTTTCAATATAACCCGAAATCATTCATAGTTGATTCTTAATTCACTCTTCGTGCTTCTTTGCTTCATGTTGAAACGTTAGAAAAGAAAAAACTTAATTCCCACAAATCTTTGAATATATGACGTCTGTCAAACACTTGATGTAGCTACATAATATTTTCTTCAACTTTGTCACGTCGCCTTAACTCACTGAGCTATTTGAACGTTGAAAACTTTTTCCTTTTTCTAGATATGAATTCAAATCTATTGCAACCTAATATATATTCCAATAAAAAAAGAACAATTTTGAAACATTAAGGGTTCTTGATGTGTGAAAAATCATTGTAAATAATAAAGGTTATATAATTATACTTGCCATTAGGTCATGAACTAATTATTGTCTGTTGTTTTAGCAAAATACGTTAGGAGTAATGATTATTTACGCGTTTCATAAGTAATTATAATGAATTAATTAATTCATTGACAATAATTGACATATAAAGATATGTGTGTATATATGTGTGTAAATGGAATCTTCGATGATGTATAAGAATAAATTATAGAGAGATTATAAAACTTTATATGGTATATTAAAAAAGATAAGAGTGGTTTTCTTATTGGACGCTGTACTAAAATGTTTAAAAAATCTGTACTAGATTTAATTTAATGTAATGGAAGTTTAATTTAATGTAATTTAATTTAATGTAATGATTCCATGTAATGGAAGCAAGAATGCACAACATGAAATAGAATGTAGTATACCAGCATACAGTAAATTCAGTATATTCATACTGAAGTTAGTATATACGTACATGAAATTCAATTTACGCTCATTCTAAATTCCGTATGAATAAACTAGATTTACTGTACGCTGGTATACTAAACTTGATTTCATACTGTGCTTTCTTACGTCCATTATATTTATACTTAATCTATACTTCAGAATTTTCCAATAGTGTATCGTAAAGCGAATACATTTTTCGAATATTTTATTTGTGAACAGATACGCTTAATCTGGAGGCTACTATAAGGTATTTAGTCCCAGTTCATTCACGATTTATGATAGAAATTTTGTACACTTTTCGAAAATTGAACTTCTAATTAAAATTTAAGAATATCGAACTGCATCTGTATACATATCACACACTAGTTAAGAGAGACCGCTATAATGTTTTATTACCACAATGATTGTGAATTATTATCTTATTTAAATTAAATTTTTTTCTGTTGATTTTTCGGTTTATATGCATTATGAGAATTAATGGGAGAAGCGCGCAAAATGTATTTTTTGAAAATCTCAAGACACTTTAAGTCTCCCCCATTGTTAATGATCTCCTTGTGACTTTCTTATGTTTGGGTTATGTTGGTATCAAAGTTTTAACTGTGAAAGAGAATCAAAAACCTTGTACAGAAAATCGAAGAGAAATTCCACCGGAAGTGTACATGTTTCAATAAATCCACGCATTTCTATGAAAAATATACTGACTCTCATTACTTGCCTTCCTTATAGCATAAGTTATGTTTAGTTTTTCTTTAATGATAATATTAATTTATTATAAGTTTATTTATATGCAAGGCGTCCTTCAATACAACACAAAGAAGGTAATTATTGAACTATTTTTCGTAAATGCGACCATTTTTATCATCAACAGCACCAACTGCTTCAGCACATTCATATTGAAATATCAAATAAAAATTCTAAAATTAACTTTCTAGAGCACACTTGCGCACAAATTACACAGTAAATTAGGATGACACTGGAACTTTTTAACACCCTTTAGAGTTTATCTTTAGATGTAATTTGGTTAACTGGGTTAGAAGTTGTTGACAATAAAGGAAGCTCGAGGATGTTGAAATCTATTCTTAAGAAACTAAATAATAAATATAATATTAAAATAAATGTTTTTTAATAACCTATATATGTTGAAAGTTAAAGATCCAGGAATGAGGTAGAATCGTTAAAATGATTTATAAAATCGAGTCTTTTTTGCTTTCTACATAGAATTACTCTGTTTTCTCCTCTTTTTAAGAAACTATTACTTTTTCTCAATTTTTGGTTTCGATTCCAAATTCTACATTATTTTTTCATATATAAAAAGAGATACGGTAAATATTAATTAAGGCAAAAATATATTTAGCTGATACAATAAAAATTTAAATGCTGCATTTATACCAATAAAGCATTTTTTTAGATGAAGAAATTATTGTGTTCACATAAATACCACTTCTTTAGTTGAAGGAAATGTTTCACATGATTAGCAAAACTAAATAGTTTTTCATAAGACATAAACCATTATTTCAAAGAAATAATTATGTTACTAAATTAAACTTTTATTCATTTGGTTGGAATAATTTTTTCTTTCAATATAGAATACGAAAGAGACCATTCCATATAAATATTTCTTCCAAACAAATAAATATTTCACTGAGATAAGTTGTTGGAATATTTGAATTGAGTACCTTAATTTAAACTCTCTCGTCTTCATTATTCTTGCATTCTATTTGATTGTCTGTTGGCCTTGCTAAGTTACATTTGATAAATTCCTTTGGACCTTTCTCAAAATAAAAAATAAGTATACTGCTGAAAGGTTCTGGGCCAAGCACTTTTCAAATGCGCTTCTCCAAGTTTTTTATTTGAATAAACAAAAAAGGAAAGTTAAAAGGATCTAGAATTCTGTATCTCCCTAATACTGAAATTTCGGCGGTTCAAAAAGTTTTTGATGCACATGGAAAGTTTCGAAGACATAGAAATGTAGTCTAAATTAGACGATACTTTCTTCACTGCAAATTTCTCGTCTTGAGACACAATAACATTGAGTAGGTATTTTTAAAATTTTTATTCAATTTTCTCTCACTGTGTGACGACTGTTTTTAACGAGGGACTAGAAAAGATTTTTCATATTTTCAGATTAATTAACAAGCTCAAAAGAACACACGAATCCGTGTGTCTGGATTGTTCGAGTTACAAGAAACTGTGTTCACTTCTGAATACTGAAACAACTAGGTTTGTTTCAGAAACACACGGTAGTAAATGGTGTGAAAGCACAAACCGCTCTAAATAATTATGGCTTGTTCAGTCCGAATGGCTTAGGAGCAAGCTTAAGTGCACTTATGAGTCAAAAATTATATAACGATATACAGTCATTATCTTGTAAATAATAATAATAAATAAAATAAAAAGATAAGTGACTATTTTCAAACGAAATTTAAAGAAATGTACATTTTATTTAATAGGTCGAAATTCCTTGAAATACGATTGGGAAGATTTAAAAAATGAGCTTACAATAGGTGCAAAGCAAAAACCAGACAGCGGAGATAATAACGATAAAATAAGCGTCAGTAAAGAAGAGAAACTTTTATCCGATTTAGATAGTAAACTAACGGGAAAGAAAGGGTACACTGCGAGTCGGATAACTTAAGCTTAAGTGACTATAATAAAGAAGGTAAATAATACAAATATGAAATTATTTTAGATGTGTTTTTCTACCTAGTGATCACGAATGTAACGAATTGTAATTACTGTACAAAAATGGTCGTTGACGACACAACGATAGTTAATTTAACGGTTTCTGCGGTATAGGTGTGTCGCCAGCAGTAAAAGAAGAAGGTCCCGGAGAAAATAAAAATCAACGAAAAAGACAGTATTTTGAAGGACAGTATCTTAATGGACAGTGTTAAAATAAACGAAAGTCAGCGTAAAGAATCTGCTTTGCAACAGCAACGAGAAGAAAATCTAGATAATAAGCTCAATCATCTAGAGAAAATGATGAAAGCTAATACGATAAACTTGCATAACAAAATGCAAGAAAATCTTAAAATATGACTCAAACAACGTGAGCTAGATGAGGAAAAAGTAAAACGACCTAGAATAGAATCTATGTGAACTATTCCCCCTTAAAATAAAATTACGACAGTACCTCGGAAATTCGTAAAAACGAGTACATTGCGCGATTGTAGCAAAAAGTCATTAAATGACAGTCAATGTATACATGCTACTTTAAAGACAGTTATAGGTAATAATGGGACTAGTTTAAATATGGAATCAGATGATTCTCGTAGATTTGCGAATAAAGTTTCAGAGGCGATCAAAATTCAGTTCATTGGTAAGGAAAGTAACACGATGCACGATTATACGTTAGATCGCGGGTAAAATTTGAACATTTTTATGCGTTTTTAGCTTCTTAATTGCGTATTATTGACTTATTGTATGTTATTGATCAAACCGTTGCCCCACCGCAGAGTTTGAATGCAAATTTGCAAGAAAAATATAAACTTAAAGTTCGCGATATACTTATAAATAGAATCGGTAAATTCTATCATGCGAAAACTTTGCAAATTAAAGATCCGGTAGAAATGTTAAATAAATTAAAGGAGTTTAAACGATGTGAAGTAAATGTAACGAGTGTAAGCGTTAGAAAACAATTATATTCAATTCCATATAATGTAAATCGCGAATCTGCAATGCAATTCAGAGACTGTTTCGAAGAAATACTACATAATTATGAGTCAATTCCGTGTTTAACTCTTTTATCAAACTATGAGAAACGCGATGCTTTGTATTCAATCAGTTGAATTTATAACGAAAGTCAAACTGGTAAGGGTCTAACATATGACTTACTTAAAATGTGTATTCTTCAGGCTGCAAGTAATCGTATTCAAACAATCACAACCAATCATCCGAGCATAAAAAATGTGAATATAGGTTCTGTTTCTTTCGTTAACACAAAACACCAAAAAAGTGGGTTAACGAAAGATGCTAGGAATATGAAGATTTTTGTCATACGAAGAAGGAGCGTCCAATAAAGGGTCAAGAACTACGTAAATGTTACGAATGTGAACAATTTACTAACCAGAACACGTATGAGTATCTTCAACGAATGCACAGGCAAGGGAATAGTTCCGGGAGCGGTGTTTATAAATGAAAAATAAATTTTAATTTTAATCAAAATAATAAAATAAACAATTGTTTCCATGCCAAAAATAGAGGTTTCTTAAATGACAAAGCGAATAAAAATAAACGCATCTCACAGCTATTTAAACAATCTCCCGATGACAGTAAACGAGAGTTTCATAAACAGAAAGATAGTATTGCTCAAAAACAATTTAAGAAGACGAAACATAATCATACGCACAATCAGTCTCTAACTGGAACGAGTGAAACTCCGAAAATTAATTTTGCAGATTATCATGAAGATAATAATCCACTTATGTGTGAAGAAAATACTGTCGAATCTGTATCTAGTTTCAAATGTAAATCTGATTACAGAAAACAGTCTGTTTCCTACACTATTTCCTGTCATGTTTCAAAACACAGTAAGAGTTTTCCGAACGAAAATGTCATTAAAAACAATAATTATGTGTCTTTATCGTGGATTCAGGTGCTACCAAGCACCTTACTAATTCAAAGGAAGATTTTAGTAGTTTGTAGTGTGGATAGTGGATAGTTTATAGTGTAGATAGTGTGGCGGATTTAA
Organism: Acraspis erinacei; assembly: GCA_035041075.1. Classification (NCBI taxonomy): domain Eukaryota; kingdom Metazoa; phylum Arthropoda; class Insecta; order Hymenoptera; family Cynipidae; genus Acraspis; species Acraspis erinacei. The sequence continues at coordinate 78,035,112 of JAWWLR010000092.1, read as the reverse complement.
AAGCTGAAGGGAAAGTTATGATGAATTTAGTTTCAGATAAGAGTATTAAGAAATCCCTTAACCCACATAGCACACTTCTAGAAAAAACGAGGTCTGTCCCAGGTTTTTTCGGGAAAAGCGGAGGTCCAAGGAAGGAAAAGACCAGGCTTTTTCGGCAAGTGTACTGTGTGGGTAAATTAAATAATACTATTTATACAAAATCACCTTCAGAAAATCTACTTTCGAAGCAACACTTTGCGAAAGCGGGTTTAACAACCTATTTAGACGATTAGTACGTCAAAATTTTTGATTCTAAAACTAATGACGTATTTCTTATGGGCGTATACGATAGTCCTTATTGGTTAATTGAGTTTCAAATCGATAAGAAAGTCTCAAAGGAACGATATGATTTTTTGAACGCGGTTGCTTTTGATAAGAATATAGTAGAGCGAGTTTCCAATCAAAATAACGAAATTATTACTGAGTCGAAAAAAACGATAGTCAACAATGAGAATAAAAATGATAAGTCTGTAAGTAATGATAACGGAATGAGGAAAAATACTAATTTAAATACTTGTTATAATAAAATGAATACTACTTTGAATACTAAGTTTGTAAAGATTTCAAATGAAAATAATAAAGTCGATAATTATATTTTTTCGGTTTTTGATACGTTATTTTGAACAAGAAAAATAACAAATTCAGACGACTTACCCATGGTTGAAACGTTAAGAAATGATTCGCCCTTTAAGTCATATACCAATTTTCTTAAAAATAAAAAAAGCAATCCTTTGGCATGCACGAATGGGTTACGCGCCAGTCAGTTATCTGTGTAAGTTGCAAAGTTAATGGAAAAATAACAAAGATTTACAATCCGTAATTTTTGATGAAAGTATGCTAGCATGTGAAATAGAGTGGGACGATGGTCGTGGGGGCTAAATCGAAGGCTTTGGACCCTCTCCTTTGGCTTATGTGTTCGATTCCCGCCTGACACTCTGGAAGAGCCTCGGCGGTTGTTCATCTCCGGAGAGTCGTGGGGCCGGTACCTTTAGAGAAAAAGGTTCTCTAAGTAATTAAAGCGCAAGATTTTTAAAATAAAAGGTCCAAACAGCGAAAACTATCATTTGGTGATTGTGAATTCTCTTTAGTTAAAGCTCCATCGAATTTAAAGAACACATTCTCATCACGTATCTCGTGCTTCACACTCGATTTCGTCGAAAACTATATCAGTACAAATCTCCTTTTTAATGGTTAATTCAATATTTGTTTCTCTATTCGCATTATATTTTATTCTTAGCCATCCTGAAAAATGTATATATCATTTCAATAAACTTATATTATTACCATTCATGATATGCATTAGCATTGAAACAAAAGTATTTCTACTGCCTTATTTTTATGATTAAAAAAATGGGCAATCTATTAACCCTTAAAGTGCATCGTTGGTAAACCGATCATGAAGTGCATCGCGGGTGTCCGACATCCGAGCGACTTTGAACGTTGAAAACTCATACGCTATTGAATATTTTGTTACAAACATGTAATACAATATAGTTCAACATACATTTTTTTAGTATACAGTGGATATTTTATATTATTTATTTATTTTAATTATGCGAATAAAATTGTTGAAAGAAACAAAATGGAAAACTGGATCTTTTTACATAAAAAATCGTATCTCGCGTAATTTTTAATATTTTTAGCTAACAATTTGCAATGGTGCTCTTGAAATACTATAGCTTTAGATACAAAATACTGCATTGCGGGTAATTTCGAAAAAGATATTTTTTTGTACATATGAAGTGTCAATTTTTAGTGTAAAATAACACATCAATTCTTAGCCATTTTTATAAATTTATTTCGAAAAATATTAAGATAATGAACAAATACGAAAAATAAAGAAAGGAAGTAAGAAAAAGTATTAATTATAAAAAAAACAAGTATTAGTCTTATACACATGCGGTGTTCGTTGCAGACTGGGCGCAGGTAAGAGCCACAACGAGACTCGTACCACGTTTCTAATAACGTTTCTCACAACAAGCGCGGTCGTAGGCTCTAAGGC
>JAWWLR010000092.1:78021854-78032971 GCA_035041075.1 Acraspis erinacei | reverse complement strand
CTTAGTTTTGTACACGAGTGAAACCCGAAATATCTCTTTTATCATAATGAATCATCGTGAAAGCATTAAATCTATTATTAAGAGTTTTATTTGCTTCAGTCTTCAACCGCGAAATATCTTTCTGGCATACTGAACAGATCGGGTACATATCATGTCACATGCGGCAAGTCTTTTTTCGCCAAGTCACACTTGCGGCATATCACATCAGCGGAATGTCACATCTGCAGAATGTCACATCTGCGGCATGTCTATCTAGCGGTTTCTTGTCTGTGCGGAATTTATCACAGTGAAATTGAAATTTTTTATTTGGGAGTCCAGTCACAGAGGTGCCTTCCCGCCCGCAGGAGACGTTGAAAAGGGGTTATGGGTGTGACTGTAAATTATTTTTGTGACCAGTCTAAGAGATAAGGTGACATACTGCAGTTGTGACATTCCGCAGGTGTGACTTGTCGCAGAGATACTTTCCGCATGTTACATGATTTGTCCCCGAGCAGATCGCAGTTGGGAACTCGTCGTCCGCATAATTGAAATATACTAGTTTTATTGACTTTGATTACCATTTTCCCGTTTCAAGTTAGCGTGCGCTTATTTTTCCCAAAAGCGAATAAGCACACCTTTCTTTCATTTGCTTCGTGAGTTAGTAAATCTCTATGCAATAAGGGACTATAACTTCAGTTCTTTAAAATGGACCATAATATTGGAATCATTAAAAAATTGATGTCTTCTGCACATTCCCAAATATAATTTCTAGGTCAAAAACTTTAGCCTACTTATTTAAGTGAAACTTGGTTCTGGAGAAGCATGTAGGGTGTTATTATATTTCCAAATTATTTCAATTTCTTCTTGTAGATTTAGGTTCGCAATCCGACGGGAATCCTAGTAGCAAGCGTTATGCCGTTTCTTCTTCTGGCAAACATCATTCAACTGACCGTATTTCTACTGAGCCCTTCAAGGAATATATAGAAGAAATCGTGATCGCACGAGAGTGAAAATAAACATTATAAGCGGCATAGTTGACAATATGACACCAGAAGAAGTTAGGTATTGTCTATTGGGAAACAAATACCCAATCTTATCAACTTGTTAAAAAGTTTTTACAAATTATAATTCACTACAGTCCGACGGGATTCCTGATAGCGAAAGAAATAGCGGTTCTTCTTCTTCTGGCAGACAACATTCTCTTGAACGGCCTTCTACTTCTGAGGTTCCTTCACTTCATTGCAGGTTGAGTTGTTCTCCTGGCAGGCCTGCTTCTACTACAGCACTTGGACATGCACCTGAACATCTTGGATATATTCGGCTTAGTCCTTTCACAAATCAGAGCCTTCGATTTGAATTTCGAAGATACGTTTTTCCTGCAAATGCATCATTTTTTTGCGACAAGGACGTAAGAACTCTGCTCTGGTGCCAATCCAAGAATATCTTGTATTATCAGCATCCAATGGTGACGTTTTAGCAACACTGGACTATAGCGGTTTTCTTCGGGGAATATATAGGATGGATAGAAATCACTCGAGAGTAAAAATAAATAAGATAAGCGCCGGAGTTATAAAGATGTCCCCATTTGAAATGAGGGATTGTCCTGTAGGCAAAAATCGTCCAGTCTTTCTAAATTATTTTATTAAAAATATTACAGCATCCGATTCACTAAAGACATTGTATCATTAATTCAATAATTACAGGTAAACTAAAATTTAAAAATGTTTGCAATCCGAAGCCGGATCAAATTAAATTGAAACATTAATATGTTAATGGACTTTGCTTCTCAAGGCTTCTTTCTTTCTACCTTTAGCACATGCTCCATAGGCTGGAATTTTTTGCATCTAGTGTCGGAAATGAGAATTTAAAATTAAAATGTAAAAAATAAAAAAGGTTGAATTATTTTACCCATCCTACTTTTTGGTTAATAAAATCCAGATATAGAAAGTACAGGTCTTGCTTTATTTGCTAGAAAAAAGTTTTTCCAATGTCTGCTCAGTGTCCGTAAAATAGGGAGCGATTCGCATGTTAGTGTGTTGTGACATTCCAAGAGATAGATCATCTCCACAATAATATTCTTGACAGAAATAGAAGGAGCTTTTTAAAGATTGGTTAGTACCGTTGACTCCACGGCACTTCTCGCTACGACAATTCTCGTGTTTATTCAGTGTCATATTACTGGGTAAAGACTGTTCTTAATATTTCTCGTCACACTTGGCGTCATAAATTTAAAGAAATATACTTATTTTTAATGGCGGACTATGAAAGTTGGTTCATATTTGCAAATGAATTGAGAAGTATAAACTAGGTTTGTTTCAGAAACACACGGTAGTAACGGGTGTGAAAGAAAAAATAGCTCTGAATCATGCTAGCTTGTGCTCAGTCTGAATGGCATAAGAGCAAGCTCAAGTGCACTTATGAGTAAAAAAATATATAAAGATATACGGTAATTATTTTTAAAATTTTTTTTTCAAAATAACAACAAAAATAAACAGATAACTAACTACTTTATAACTGAACGTAAAGAAACGTTTGATTTTTTTAATAGGCCGAAATTCCTTCACCATCATCATCACCTTATTCATCATCACATTCTAACTGAATAGTTACAAATGCATTCCGCAGCCAAATGTCACATTTCTGTTCAGAATCAAATTTACAAAAATGCTTCGAGTGCCATTCATGACACTGCTACTGTATGTCCATAGCATAATAGTATTGTTCAAAAGGTCCATCCACTGACAAGTGCTTGCCACTTTCTGAGGGAATTTGGAGTAATGGATCATTTTACAGTCTCCGGAGTGGCTCGGCCACCTTCCCCGCCGCAATGCACCCACGCAGCAGCCCTCGCCCGCAATGACGATGAAGCCTCTTCTTACGATAGCCTCCCGTCTAAAATATTGCAGCGAACGCAAATAAATTCCCCAAAGAGTTACATGTTTGCCGCATATTTCTGTTACCTTGAGGCTTGGCAGGTAGAGATTTTCATTTACAGAGGGCTTTCAGCTTTCATTTTGTTCTTTTCTTATCGCGTTCTTAAGCACGTGCTATTATTTAACTGCAATCACGCCCTTTAGGGCTGTTTGCTGGAGGTGGCGGTTCTTGACCAGGTGGAGGGTGGCAGTCACACATTTTCTGAAAGCACAAATTGCCTCTTACAATCTAGTACAGGTTTCATTGCGTTCGTAAATACCAGGTGATTATTTAATAAATTTGTCGCTAAATTCCGATTTGATCGCACCTTTGACCGACTAGGCACTGGCAAACGGGCAGTTTTTTAATCGCCTACGTGTCAGCTTTCATTTCCACTAAATTTGATCACGCATTCTTCTCAAAGAGGTCCCGGAGAAAATCACAATCAACAAAAAGACAGTATTTTAAACATCAGTGTCTTAAAGTACAGTGTTTTGAAGCACAGTGTTAAAATAATCGAAAGTCAGCCTAAAGAACCTGGTTTGCCACAACAACGAGAAGAAAATCTAGATAATAAGCTCAAGCACCTGGAGAAAATGATGAAAGCTACGATAAACTTGCATAACAAAATGTAAGAGAATCTTAAAATATGACTCAAATAAGTGAGCTAGATTAGGTAAAAGTAAAACGACCTATAATAGAGTTTATTTGAACTATTCCAATGAAAATAAATTCACGACAGTACCTTAGACATTTTTAAAAACGGGTACATTAAATGATAGTTAAAAAAAATTTATAATTGCTAGTCAAGGTATACATGCCAATTTAAAAAGAGCTGTTGGTAATAATGGGACTAGTTGAAATAGCGAATCTAATAATTCTCGCATATTTGAGAATAAAGTTTCAGACGTGATCAAAATTCAGTTGATTGATAAGGAAAGTAACACGAAGCACGATTATAAGTTAGAAAAGGGGGTAAAATTTGAACATTTTTATCGGTTTTATAATATGCAATTGATAAAAACGTTGCCCCATCGGAAGGTTTGAATGCAAATTTGCAAGGAAACCATTAATTTAAAGTTCGCGATATACTTATAAATAGAATATATCAATTCCATCATACGAAAACTTTCCAAATTAAAGATCCGCTTAAAACCTTAAATAACTTAAAGAAGTTTAAACGACGTGCAGTAAATTTAATGAGTGTAAGCATTAGACAACAATTATATTCAATTCAATATAATACACATGACGAATCTGCAATGCAATCTATACACCGAGTTGAAAAAATAGTACAAAATTATGAGTCAATTCTGGGTTCAACTGTTTTATCAAATGATGCGAAACGCGATGCTTTGTGTAACGCAATAATGAATCAAGTGCCGGAGATTCAATCAGTTGAATTTATAATGAAAGGTCGAATTAGTAAAAGTCTAACATACGATTACTTAAAATGTTTATTTTTAAGACTGAAGCTAATCGTACTCAAACAAAGACAAGCAATCACCCGACTACAAAAAGTTGTAATATAGGTTCAGCTTCTTTCGTTAACACAAAACACCAACCAAAGTGGGTTCACGAAAGATGCTACGAATGTGACCATTACAGTCAAATGAAGAACGATTGTTCAAGAAACGAGCAAGGACTTTGTAACTGTTAAGAATGTGAACAAGTTACTAACCATAATCAATATGACTGTCCTCAACGACTGTACAGTCAAGGGAATAGTTCCGGCCGGGGTGGCTATAAAGGTAAACAAAATTTTAATTTTAATCAAAATGGTAATATCAATAATTAGGTATTTTCACTTCAATCACCAGCTAACTTCACTTCGTTGATTGCTGAGGGGAAAACAAGGGCTAAATGCATGGGATTCGTTTCATTTTTGCCCTATTTTGTTAATATCTTCGTAAAAAATAATTTTTTCTATAAAAGTGTATTGGAAACATAGTTTTTATTTGTTAAGAACTATATAATGAAAGAATAAAATGATAGTAATTATTATTTATTACGAAGATCTTGCGACGGCAGTAAATTACAGTTTAATAAACAGAACAACAGTTTCATTTAAAAACAATTTTAGAACAAGAACCATAACAGGAATCATCAGCAAAATCAGTCCTGAACTGGAACGAGTGAAAATCCGAAAATTAATTTTGTAGCTTATCATCAGGATAATAATCCAGGTATGTTTGAAGTAAATACTGTCGAATCTGCATATTGTTTTAAATGTCAATCTGATAACAGACAACAGTCTGTTTCCTACACTAGTTGCTGGCATGCTTCAAAAGATAGTAAGAGTTTTCTAAACGAAAATCTCATTAAGGAACATAATTATCTGTCTTTTATCTTGGATTCAGGTGCTACCGAGCACCTTACGAATTCAAAAGAAGTTTTTAGTACTTTTAAAAGTATAAGATCCGGTGTTATTAAATGCGCCAATAAAGATAGTTTAGAGGATTTCATAGCTGAAGGAAAATGTATAGTGTGTTTAATTTCAAATACGAGTAGTAAGGAATCACTTAAATTAGGTAATACTATTTATACAAAATCACTTTCAGAAAATCTACTTTCGTATCGACACTTTGCGGAAGCGGGTTTAACAACACATTTAGACGATAAGTGCTTAAAATTTTGTGATTCTAAAACAAATGAAGTATTTTCTACGGGTGTATATGATAGTCCTTATTGGTTAATCGAGTTTTAAAACGATAAGAAATTCTTAAAGGAACGATCTGATTTATTTAACGCGGTTGGTTTTGATATAATATAGTAGGGCGGGTTTCAAATGAAAATAAACAATGGTTGAACTGCTAAAAAATGATTCACGCTTAACTAAGTCATATACCAATTTTTTTAAAACAAATAAAGCAATGCTGTGGAATGCACGAAAGTTTCACGCATCAGTCAGTTATCTCCGCAAGTTACAAAGTTTGTGGAAAAATACCAAAGACTTACAATCCGTAATTTTTGACGACAGTATACTAGAATGTGAAACATGAGAACTTACTAAACTATCAAAAGCGCCTTTTCAAATCGAAAGAAAAAAAACTTTATGACAGTTACAGATTATTCCTACAGACGTGATGGATAAAATCTCTTCACCTAGTTATCCAGACGTATATCAACATATTTCTGTATTTATTAACGATTGTTCACATACGGCTCTTGCGTACCCTATGAAGACAAAAGCCGAAACTGGCCATTGTCTGGAACGGTTTATCAAGAGTTCGCGAAATCTGCTTGAAAAAGACGAAAAGGTTTGCTACCTCAAACCAGATCAAGGTCTATCCAGATAATTAACAGCATACTGGAGTTTCTGAAAGGTCTACAGAAAAAGATAAGATCTATTATGTTTGATTCAAAGCTTCCATCTAATATGCGGGATTTAGCATTGAGCAGCTGTTTATGTCTATAATCGAACTCCACACAAATCAACTGATTTCTCAGCCCCTCTGGGAAAATTTGTACCAGACTTTCGTTACGATGTAAACCAGATTAAACGATTCCGTTGTTTGGCCCTCTGGTAAATAACGAGAGAACCAGATTCCAACTTATCGGCACGAGCATTACGAGGAGTTTTGATAGGATATACTCATTCTGATCACTTATTTTTAAATCCAAATTCGGGAAAATTCTTCGAATCAAGGAACGTCAGATTTAACGAAAAGATAGTTTATAGAGTTAAGTACAAGAAAGATTCCATTCAAAATTTGCATGTTCAAGACACGATTCAGTCAATTAACAACGACTGTATTCCCGATGTAAAAAAAGAATTTTTAAAAACAAAAGACAAGTTGGAAGATGAAACATTGCATTGTCTTCACACAAATATCAATAATGATCCTCAAACATTTAAACAGGCCATAGAATCTGATGAGAAAAACGAATGGATCGAATGAGAACGAATGAGAAATTGAACTCAATGGAGAAGAATGAAGTATGGTCTTTGGTATAACGCCTAAAGGTCGGAAAATACGGTAAAAAGTCAAATATAATTGATTCGAAATGGGTATTTCAACAAAAGAATGACAGTTTTGGAACAATTAAATTCAAAGCAAGATTAGTGTTTAGAGGATTTAAAGACACGAACTCATATGATTTAAAAGAAACATACGCGCCAATTTCAAGACTGCCACTTGTTCGAACGGTACATGCACTAATAAACGTTCATGATCTTGAAACATGCCAGTTAGATGCAAAGACTGCTTTTCTTAGCAGAACGATAGAAGACGAGGTGTACATGGAAATTCCAGATGGAATCGAAGTTTCAGAAGAAATACGATTCTATAAACTGTGCAAAATTAAGGAAGCTTTTTATGGGTTACCATTTAGTCCCAAACGATGAAATAAGAAATTTTCGGAGTTGGCACATTATGTGGGTTTGGGAGAAATTAATGGGAGTAAAAAAGAAAATTAATGAATTCTTTTGAATTGACTGATTTGGAGAGCCAAAGATTTTTCTAGGAATCAATAGGAATGAAAATTACGTTGATAAAATTTTGAAAAAATTCGGCTTTGATGGTGAGTTACCACAAAACACTTCCATGATTACACTACAAGTTGCGAATCGTGAACAACGACAGCGCGAACAAGACAAAATTAACGAATTAAGAGAAAACATTCACTCACGGTAGTCTTTTAAGTTTAGCTGGTGGTACTCCTCTAGATATTGCGTATGCTGTCAATGGTTTAAGTGGAAATTAAATTAACCCAACAGAAAACGAGTGGGACATGGCTAAAAGAGTATTTACATGCTTGAAGGGTACGAAAACGGATGGTTTAAAATATTTAGGACCGCGGGACGACTTATTAGTCTATTCAAATGCAAGTTTTGCTGTTTTCAAATAATCCGCTTCTACTTGTGGTTACATGATTCGACTTTTTGGAGACACCACATCTTGACGTAAGCATAAACAAAATTGTTTCGCTCTATCTACCTGTGAAACTGAGTATGTGGAAATAAGCCAAGCTTGAAAGATATAAATGCCATAAACAAATCATTAGTGTGCATATCTAGGGACAGTTTACTTCCAACTATTCTTCGGTGTAATAATAAAGCAGCATCAATTTGTGAACATCCTAGTCGTAGAAATAGACTGAGAAACATGACTGAGGTACATCAGGACTATGGAGATAATTTGTAGAATACGACCGAATTATTATTGAATAGGTATGTTCGAAAAATCAGTGGGCTGACATAATGACAAAACGACTATGCTTTAAAACCGATTTTCGATTACGGGATAAAATTTTAAATTATGACTGTTTACAATAAATGGCTATATAACTGTTAAAGGCAACAAATGATAACGATATGTATCAGTAATTTGAATATTGTATTTCAGGAAGCCATTGAATTAATTGTAACGACGGGATGGACAAAGAGAAAAGAGTTTCTTGCAAAGTATTTTATGACGGTTTTGTTTTTTTGTTTATTAACCATTAACACTATTGCTACTTTGCAACATAGTTTAAGATTTCAAATAGTATTATAATTATATATTTGTAATGAATGAAATTGTAAAAATTCGTTTGAGATTAATTAATTCAATCCCGGGAGCGAGTGTTGGAGTATGTGAACTGAGCACCTTCATTTAATATCGCTTGACTTCAATATTCTTGCACTCTGTTTGATTCTCTGTTTTTGCTGCTAAATAACTTTTGTGCAATGGCTGAGTAAATCACGTTTTTGCTTCTATGAATAAATCAATATTGAAAGGATGATGTATCACTGGAGTTTGTTTATTCCTTTAGACCTTACTCAAAATAAGTACATTGCTGAAACACGAACTAGAAGATATTCTTCGCTTTTCTACATTTTAATTCACACACATTATACGTGATAATGCTTGAAGTTTTTTCTCTATTACTTTACATTCATATAGCCAGAATCTTGTATTCGTTCGCTTCGAGGTCTTTCATTTATCCATAAGTGCAATTGCCGCTTAGGAATATTTCCTTAAACTTGGCAATACCAAAGTCGAACTAAGGGGCAATGTGCCATATATCTTTTTACTTTGTACGGCAGAATACTTATGCACAGACTTGAGCATTTCTGAAAAACAAGGAAGACACTTATTACTTAATTCATGTCAAATATTATTAACAATATTATTTTAGAAGAAAATGATCTATTAGGCAAATTAATCAAATTTTTTGAAATCGCCTTATTTTCATTTTAGGTTGGAAACACTTTTTTATAGCATATAAATCAAGACCTGTACTTAATAATCACATTTCATAAGAATCAAATCAATACTTTGTTCGACCGTCATAGTAAATATGTCTAAGTATTTTTGTTGATCTTTCAGTCTTCATTGAATTAAAAGAAATAAGTAACGAAATTACTGAAATGTGAATCCAATTCAAAATCAATTATATAATAATATTTTCGTAGAAACATATCATAAAGTAGACAAGAGAAATATATTCAGGTGGTTAATATTAATACTGAATAAATAAATTATATAAAGGAACCGCAAATGAGTAAAGCGCGCTAAAGGTACTAAAGTTTAACTCTTATTTATGGTTATTTTATAATCCTTTGGTATGTTTCGTGGACATTTATAATTTTTGTCTGTAAGTGAATAAAAATATTATGATATTTTTAAGTTCCGAAACTCTATTTTTCAATCTTCTACCTGTTTCGCCAATATAAACTTTTTCACAGCAATTACATTTAATGAGATATAAAATTCCAGGCAAATTTTCGGTATTATCAATATCTCCTTGAGTCAGTAAAAAGATGTTAAGATTGTTTTGATTACTAAAATAAATACTCATGTTGTATTTTTTTCAGCGATCTTCTGAACCTTTCAGAGAATCCTTGAACATATGGTACCGTGACTTTCAAATATGGTCTTTGTACGTGTCAATCCAGTTATTTTTCTTACTGATACCATTAAAGATTTCATGAATTCGTTCTACAATAATACCAATTATCCACGAAGGCTGATAATTATTATAAAAGAATGTGATTTTAATTTGACCCAAATTTTCTTTCCTGAATTTATTATTAATCAATTTAATGCATCTATCAATGAACCCTTTTATGAAGCCGACTTTTGCACAACAGAAATGACAGGAATTAAAATTAAAATATCTACTAGACCATGGAGCATTCCTAAACAAATTGGTAATTAACTCACATTCAGGTGTTTTTATAATTTTTAAAATGAAGGTAACTTTTTGAATTATTTGGTACAAGTTCATATAGAGACAATGAGGAGCCCACAGGGCCACGATTTAATCATTTGTAATACTTACCATTGGAAGAGAAAACCATTTTACTGAAAACAATTCTAGTAGCGATTAAGAATTTTTTTTAGTTCGATTATGATTTTGCATTAATTTTTCTTCAATGGAATCCAATGCAAGATCTAATGAAATGTTATGACACATTGAAAAAACGTCCGATGAAATTATAGAATGTGTTTACTTTTCCTCCCATCTAATAGCTATATTATTAAATTGTCCTTCTATTTATGGAATTTTAAAAATTCAGTGAGTTACAAGATTTTTGGTTTTTGGACCTGACTTTTTTAAAAACAACGGATCGTTTAAACTTGGATATGCATTTCAAAAACTGGAATATATTCGTATTATTTTCCAGACAAATCAAAACCGGTAATTCGAATTTCGAATAAACGTTTCTCCCGCCGATAAAAGGATTCAATTGCGAATAGAAAATGATAGATTTGTGCCCCTGCCAACCCGAGAGCATATTGTATTATCAACATTCAATGGTGACGTTTTCGCAATATAATACTATGGGGGCAAAATTTCTCAAATGTACCCACCTGAAATATGAAAGTTGTCCGATCGGGCTAAAAATTGGCCCTCACACGAAAAATTAATTAATTTTGATAATTATTTATCAAAGTGGAGGGGGTACAATTTTTTGGTTTTTTAAGCAAAGCCTTACTTTCAAATATTTGTAACTTTTTTCCAATTGCCTTAAACAAAATTTTAAATGTTTTTGATACATTTTTTCACAAGCTTTCTTGTGGTTATAACGATTTTTGAAAAAAGTCAAAATTTAAGCCTAATTTTTGAAAATCAAAAATAAATTTGACTTTTTTCAAATTTCGACACTTTTTTTTCTTCACAATAGTTTTAAAAGAAAGCTGAGATTTTTCCTATAAGACGATACGTAAACAAAATGCTATGATAGGGCGGGTGGCGCGTGGCCTCCCCTAGTGCGCTCACGCCGAGGATCTTTG
>JAWWLR010000092.1:78004285-78016799 GCA_035041075.1 Acraspis erinacei | reverse complement strand
GAATCTCTTGTAGCTTACACAAATACTTCAATAAAAATTACAATAACACTAACGACGTATTAAGTAAAACATATTATATTTAAAAATGGTTAGCTTTCGTATTATATATTAACACATTCACTAAATTAACTAAATATCCAACAAAAAATACAAAGTGAAATGAGTAAACTTCTTACTAATCTTCTAAAGCTAGAATTCATAAACTCTGATACATTTAAATTACTTTAAAGCTTGAATATTATTGCTCCGAAATTTTTCACACTAACAAAAATCCATAAAGAAAACATACCACTAAGACCTTTCACCTCCTTCATCGTCTTACCTATTTCGAACCTGTGAAAATGTGTTGGGAAATTCATCTAACTAATAATTGGAAAAAAACATCTAATACTAATAATAGAGTTCTAAAGATTTTTTGTGATCGAGATTATGTACGATAAATGCTTTTGATAATTGCTCTGTTATTGAAGCTCATGTAACGTGCGCAATAAAAATGAAGGAAAAATAATCATGTTTGGAATTATCCTATATAAATGATTGTTAAGTAGAGCAAAGATTTTTTCAGTTGCAAATACTGTGATCAGGTGTACAGAAAGCATGCAGCACGACAAGTACAAAAATGGTGAAGAAATTATTTAAACCAAAGTGTAATTCACACGAAGAAAATAATTCAGTTAATTATTTATATTTTATCCCTTCTATTCTATTTATCTGACTTGAAAACTACTATAGATGGCGAGGATGCTAATGAGAATGTTGAAGTGATCACTGACCTTGCAGATTTTAAATACCATGTTGATCAGTTTGGAAAGCCTTACCTATAGTGGACGTGGCAATGTGCACACAATATATCGTTCATTCTCTGGTTTTATTGCAAAGTTACGCAAATTTATTTTGCAATAAATGTTTCTCGCTATAAAATTGAGATACCGTTCCTCATCATTTGAAATATTGTTCATTTGTACAAGTTCACAATATTTAAAAAAATGATGATAATAACAGAGTTTCTTGATTTCGAACTCGAATTTTATAAAGCTATTGTATTCTGGTCTATTAAAGTCACAAGCAGTTATTAATTGACTGTTCTAAAGAAAGCGGGCATTACTTAGAGTTTTTAAAAATGCTTCGTGAGTTTCGCAGAATCAGGAGGAGGAATATACAAGGCTAGTTTAATATAATAAGTTCCTTGGTGAAAGAATTTCGATCCAAGAATGTTAGATTAGGGAAACTGATTGCGGATTGGAGTTAGTAATACTTGATTACGCAGAAATTTAGCAATAAGGGCAAGCAACATCCCCTTTTCATCCTGCATTCTCAAGCAGCAGGAAATACGCTACATTTTTTGCAGTAAAGTTTTTCAGAGGAAAATATTGACAGCTTGAGCTATACAGGCTATCATATCTGATGAATGCGATACAGGTGCTGAGGCCTTCCTCGATCTTGTTATAGAATGTAATTACTTTTTTTCCCAGAGTCTGTAATCGTAGTTCAAGGTCACATACTTTCATATTAACTTTAGAGAATTGGTTGTTAAAGAGTTTCATGATTGTTGATCCTTGAGTCACATTGGTCAATCCTCAAGTTAGTTTTGTCAGTTTATTCAAACAACATTTTAACACTTCCTAACAGCGAAACAACAGAAGACTATACTTTATCATTGGTTTTTGATTTCGGGATTAATTATTTATTTAGTTATTCTTTTAAGCATGTCAATAAGAGAAGTTGCATCGCGGCAGGTTAGTACTGTGGCAAATTGATGAACTCTAGTGTTTGGGACTTACTGAAGAGCGATCCTTGAAGGTTAATATGTAGCACGCGCGTTCTGATGCTCGGAAGCTACAATGTGATCGCCGTATCTAGGGCTGAATGGTACTAGGGGTAACGAATTCTTGAACACCAAGACCTGCCACCTCAGTAGAGGCCGGCAGGTCAGGGCCACAAAGAAGATATCTTAAAGGAGATTTTAAGAAACCATGTAAAATTCCATATAATGTAGACCAGCCAACCAGCGGCACTCTTCAGTGGGTTTTAATTATTTCCCTAGCTTCTTTTTGGACGAAAATGAGTGGAAGAGGCGAAAAATAAATCAAAAAAAGACAATGAGGGACCTGTTCCGGGACTCTCCTCTTACCCACTGACAAAAATGTAATGCAGCTTACGGGGAATCCAGCAGAAGTTGTGCGAAATTAAATAATGTTGGCGATAATCATGGCGAGATGGTAGAAGTGCAGCTAATCGAAATGTTCTTAGAAGGAATCAACGTGACTAGCACGAAAAAGGGAGACCGCAAAGTGTGGCTCACAAAGAGCTGCCAAGGTAACCTACGAACGGAAGTGGCTTCGGAATATTCACCTAAAGCAGCTTCGAAGGCCTATCCTATCGGTCTGATGTACGTAGACATTTTGAAGCAGTGTAAAGGAACTCCTATCAATAGGGACATGAGACAGCAGAAGGCCCTCTAAACAAAGGGCCTCACTTTCACAGAGAAGGCTAAGAACATTCTGGTTAGGGGTTTCGTTGTTTTGTGTTATCCTTAAACCTATCTAACTCTCGAGGAGTTGGACAGGCTGACCGAGGTGTTAACCTGCGAAACGAGCACCCACAGATTTAACGATATTTTCTTCAGGTCGTGGACCATCGTAGTAGAGGCCGGAGAGATCTGGTCGCGATCTTGAATAGTAGAAAACACTCCAAAGTTAAAGGGCCATAGTACCTACAAATGTAGCACACAGAGATGATGCTGATACCATTTTGGTAAAATCTCGACGGCAAATTATATTTGTTTGATAAACATTATTTTATCCTTTATAACGGCCTGGAAAATTCTGAAAACCTCACTATAATTGTCTCTGACATCAAATTTCTAGTTTACACTTCCACTTCCCCTCTAAGCATATCCGGAGCTCTGTCTTAGTGCGTAAGTTTAGTTTTTTGGAGAATCCTCATATTGCTTCCCTTTAACTCATAGTAAGGCAGGCAGTCCATTTTGGAAAGTCTAGAACACTCCTGGCTCACCTCTTAGTACAAATTCCGATTTTATGGTCGGATTTTGGATTGGTTTCCTCTTAAATACTGCTGCTGTATCCAAAGATATACCAGCAATACAATTCAGCAACTTTACTGGATTTGGGAGACCTTTTCTGTCGAGTACTTCAATTAAGATCCTATCCATGACATTTTTTCCAACAGATGGCAATAAAAGCACTATTAATATATTCGCAATCTTTAGATTTTCATATAAATTCTTCAGGTTGCAGCCCGTCTACTTCTTTCTGTAATGCCTCTTCGATTGCCTTCACATTCTCGTCATTGAGCTCAGTTATTATCAATCGCACAGTGAATATGGCCACTTCTAGATCACTTTAAAAGGCCTGGCTCTAAGAGACTGTTCGACCACATAGCTGCATCTTCTATGCCCTCGCTTTATTGGTTTTTCTGCTATCAGACTGCAGCCTGAAGAATGGTTGGGGCTATTTTTATTCTTAATCTTTACAATAATAGAGACTTTGAGGCAAAATATTTTAAACCGATCTGCAGCGAAGCCCTATCTGTGTATGTTTTAAAGTAATTTTGTTCGACAATGTATTAATACAAAATCTTTGGTGCTTCATCTCATCCTAAATATCGATCTTCTTATTTCAAAAATTAAGGCATGATTAAAGTACGATGATTTCCTATATAGTTAAAGATTATTGAGAAAGCCTTGTGTTTTTTCAGTTATTACGAAATGTCGATATTCCAAATACAATATTGAAGGCATAATAAAATAAGCCTCAATGTAATTCATTGATATATGCCGGTCAGTAAACATATCTGGTACTAATTTTCAAGTAATTTTATATCCTGTTATTTTCAACTAAACTTCTTTTTTTTTGTTTATTAAGGACTGCAATTTTCCTTGTTTCAGAATTCGAGCGATGTTAAAGCATCACTAAGTGCAACGAAATATTATTGCTATGTACGCTTCCTTTACCTATTTGAAAGTGATTTCAGATCATGGCAGTTGAATAAACCATATCCGCAAATTTTACTTACTCAGATCGTGGGTATAAACTTTTTGTTTCGGTAAGTCTGGTTACTAAAATGTTAAATGTTTTGCTAAATAAATGTGCTACAAATGTGGATAAGATCAGTGAATGAGTGCATGAGTGAATGAGTTGTTACAAATGTAAAATATTGCAGTTCTTTCATAACTGACGAAATCTAAATCAATGCTAGTCGGACACCAGCAATTGCGAGAAAGAAGAGGGAAGATCGAGAATAATTGGTCATAGAATTAAAATCAATTTAACTTATTTAAAGAGCCCGGCCGCTTTCTACGTTTATTTTTGACCTTTCAGTTCTGTTATGTTCATTGTGATACATATACAATCCAATAAGAACATTAGAACTCACCAACATTGCATCAGGAGCAAAAGTTTATCTTCGAAGTTCGAATATCTAACGCGGATTTCTTATAGAAGTGAGCCGAAGATGTTCAAGATGCCCAAATTCATTTCTGTGGTTGTTAGGAAAAGGAAGCATAGTAGATAAATGCATGCCGCTGCGCTGGTAGAAGGAGGAGACCATAAAGAAGAAGCAGTGTCTGGAAAGCATGGTCTGGCAGAAGGAGATAAAGTTGTTTCCGGAAAATTATTTCGGGTAGTAGGGGACGACTCTGAGACAAGAAACAGAGAAGTTAATATTTATGAACACCGTGAGGCAAAACAGGGTGTAGATTTTCGAAAAATGATCGATACCGTTACTCCATATTTCTTACAAATCCACCTTATATGAAATCCACTTATCGAAAATTATGGCGCGAAAACAGGCGTTTGAATGTGTACGTGTCGTACGAATTTCGAGGTTTCAGGCTTTGAGCCGACTGCCTAGTACTCCAGCAAGCTGCCAGCGTTCAGAAGAAATCAAGTGGAAATCTATACTTGGCGATCAATGACCTGGTTTATTTAAGAATTTGGAAGACAAAGGAAGGACCTGATGGTCAAAATCCAATTCGACGTCCTGTGTGTATAATTCGAAATTTTATCAAATTTCATTTAACACGTGTAACGGCTTTTTTGTAAATAAAGCCAAGTTTTGATTGAAAATAATAATTTTTAAAAATAGCAGATAACTTTACTGATTCACTAGTATTAGTAGCACGGCAGATCACGCACTCAGTGGTGCTGGCCTGGTGGTAGCGTGGCTGCTTTTGACTCCGCTGCTGTGGGCTTCGAATCTTTTGGCTACCATTTTGTATACATTTGTCCACTATATCTAGAAGAACTTTGGTCACTCTCCATGATACATTAATAACCAAAAGATTCGAATCCCACAGCAAAGGGGTCGCAATCAGCCACGCTAAAGTCATACCAGCGCCGCTGGGTGAGAGACGGGCCTATTGACTGATACTAGTTGAACAAATAGCTTCAAATTTCAAAAATTAATATTATCAAAACTCGGTTCCACACACAAAAAACCGTGAAACATTTCGCATTAAATTCGATAATCTTTCTAATTATGTTCACGCAACCTTGATTTTCAATTTCGACCCTCTGTCCTTTCCCTTGTTAGCTATTCTCCTTAAGGCGGGAGACTTTTTAGGAAATAGACAAACAAAAATAGAGTATATAGTAATAATATTTAAAAAGCGTTTTATTTTGGTTTTATGTTTCAACAAGTTTCCGAAGATAAATTGAGTCATTTGCTAAAAATTAAAATTAGCATTTACTACAAAGTTACAAATTGCCCTTTAATATATTAACACAAATCATTCCATACCTTATTAACTGACGTTTTGGTGGGACGGACGTTATAACTAAGCTTTCCACCATAGGATGAATTACTACATAACTTCGACATGATTTCGTCTCGTAAAATAAACTTATTGCATAAACGTGGTAGTTGGGCAGGCAAGGAGTAGGTCTGATTTTGAATGAAAGAGCGAAGCAGCATCTCGGATATCATAATTTCATATCTCCCAGATTTTTGTGGGCTAGAATGAAAGCAGGAATTAGAAGATTATTTTTGTCCTACCCCCTTTGAAAACGTGACATTGCGCTACATGACACTTTACGCCCGCTATATGAAACTTTACAACCGCTATATGGAACTTTAAACCCGCTATATACAACTTTACGCCTACTACATGGAAGTGTCCGCCCAATAGAAAAAATTATAGAAACCCAAACCTTCTACATTATAGAACAACAAACATCCTTTATCTGCTTCACATGCTTGTTTTCAATGAGTGTAGGACGAAAAGTATTGTGTGTATCAAGCGCGTAAGGCATTTTGCCTCGTATGAGTGCCGCCCTCGTTTCGCTCGCCTGGAAACTTCACATTCGTCAAAATAAACGTCTTTACGCCCTTGAGACCCAATTTATTATATCATAGCATGTTAAGCGCCTATTGATAGTGATCCCAGAGAAATAAAAGATAACCTCTGGGACACTTTAAATAACACCATAAATATTTGTGATCATGGTGAAAGAATAATTCTGCTAGAAGATATGAATGGATGGGTAGGCATTCAAAATCAGAATACAGAAAGAATACTAGGTAAGTTTGGGGATCAACCAAAGAAACTTTAACGGAGATGAATTATTTGGTTTATGTTTAGAAACGGGTATCTTTATTGCAAATACATGGTTTAGGAATAAAATGATCCATATGTATACCTGGTCTGATGGAAATAGCCACAGTATAATTGAATTTGTTGTTGCGGATGAAAGACTAAGAGAGCTAGTCAAAGTGACAAGGGGCATGAGGGGTCCTGAATGCAATACTGATCATTACTTGCTGATGTCCAAAATTAACTTAGGTCGGGGATGGAGAAAAAAGAGAACCAAGAAAACGAAACAAACGCGAATCAAAATTGAGAAGTTACGGAAACCGGACTTGGGAAGCACTTATAAGAAACAAAGATATAGAGGGCGCATGGATTAAGTTCCGGGATATCATAGTTAGATGTGCGATCGATGATCGATCATCACCTGTCTGGTGATGCATGGTGGAATGATAAAATTCAGGCAGCCCAAAAAGAAAAGAAGGAAGCATACAAGAGAACTTTCAACACAACAGGTTTTAGAGATGAGGAGAGAAATAGACGTAAAAATGATTACAAGTAGAGAAAGGGGATACTTAAACGACTAGTCAAGGAAATTAAAGATAAAAGGAGAACAGAAAAGGTGAAGAAAATGCAAAACGACTTTGAAGGATGCCAAAAACTGATTCTTAAAAATATGAAGGGAAGTAAAAGTACAGAGATGGTCAGCATGAAAAATAGTAAAGTTGAAATGCTATATGATAGAGACGAGATCATAGAAGCTTTGATAGACTATTTTAGGGAATTATTGGGAGATGAAGCTATTAGGGCACCACACCTGCGATATAGAACAGGTTGCATTAGAAAACTTCATTGACAAACTTTGTGTTATTGAGGTTAGGCATATAATACAGAATTTGAAAAATGGTAATCTGCCGGGGTAGACTGTATTAACGCTGAAATGCTTAAACAAAGTAGCAAGTATATGCCACATAGACTATGCGAATTGATCAATTTATGTATCGAGATGGGAGAAGTCCCAGATGATTGGAAAAAAGAGATTATCATACCAGTATACAAAATATAGGGAGTTAAAAGCAACTGCAATAATTACAGAGGTATCAGCTTATAACACGAGAATTCTAGATCAATCTATAAATTGTATAAACCCTTTCTCACATTAATCCCTTTCCCACCGAGTGAATCACACCTATCCTGAAAGGGAAATGGCTTAATGGTATAATAATAAAGGAACTGTTTTCAAACTTAATTCTCAAACGATGGCACTCTAACCGTAAAAGTATTCCTTTATTGTTTAGAGGAAATTTCTGAGAGTGTATATAGGCGTTCCTGTGTACAACTATTTTTTATGTAAAGTTCATTCTTTTCGATTGAAAAGTAAACTATCGTATTTTTAGTTAATAAATCATCTTTTTTGTTGAACCCTCATAATTCTAGTTAAAAATCAATTACTTTGGTTGAAATTTCTTGTTTACTGAAAATTTAGCTATTACATTTTTTGTTGAAAATTAATAGACATTTTAGAATTTCAATTGTTCATTTATATTTAAGATTTGAAAAAAAGTTTAAAGGACTAGAAACACATGGACAGTTTCAGCAAAAGAGGGAAAACCTCTGCTTTTCTAATATTAGAAATATTTTTTACAAATTTTAGTTTATATAGATAAGAGATTTTATAAGTTTTATGTGGGCTAAACCATTCTTGAGATCAAGAGAATTTTTTGCTTATGAAAATGGAATTTTTGTATTTTTCCCGGAAATGGTGCAAGATATCATAAATTAATAAAAGAACTTTTTGTAGAACTCTTTTAACTATGCGAAATATTTTCTTAATATCTTTTCGTATCAATTGTTGTTTCCGAGAAAAATGCGATAATGTGATTTTATGAAAAAAAATTCTCCTGGCCACAAAAGTTATTTAGCTCGCATAAAACTGAAAAACTCACTTCTAGTATTTTCAGAAAAACCGCCGCCGATATACTCTATCAGACTCTGGATTTTTGCTTGAAAATGTATCATTTTGCGTTAAAAATTTAACAGTTTGGTTGAAAATTAGTCTATTTTGTTTTAAACTTCATATTTTTACTTTTTCTTATTCTTTCAATATTTTTCTAATTAAATTTTTTGGTTAACGATTTTTAATTTTATTAGAACCTGGTAGAACGTTCATCTCTTTGGTTATAAGTTGAATTACGTTACCGAAAATTAATTTTGTTGTTAAAAATTAATTTTTTAACAGAAAATGTAAACTATTTGTTTGAAAATTTAACTGATTGGTTGAAAGTTAACTTTTTGATTTAAAATTGTAGAAATTGTAATTTGTTGAAAATTCGTCTTTTGATGATAAAATTCATCTCATTTGGTAGAAATTTAATCTGTTTTGGTTAAAAATGCAACTAATTGGTTGCGAATTCGTATTTTAATGTTGAGCTACCATGTTAATTCATACGAAAAAGTAAGATTTTACTGAGGTGGGTGATTTTAACGACTTAATTAAAATGAATCCAATATAGGCTCTAATTCCAAAAGAGCATGATCATCATCTATAAGTGATAAAGATTGCAAATTAAAAAGGGCATAAGTGCCAGCTTGAACTTGTTTATAATATTTGAGAAGGCTATGAAAACTTATTCAGTAAGTGCATGCCTTCTAATTTTACTTATTTTTAATAAATGAGAAAAGAACATTACATTTATAGACTCCCTTTAGAATCATTCCATTCGATGTTTGCCATGTAATGTTCGGAGGTGGATTTCCATGGGCTCCACATTCCAGACGTACGGGTTCTCCCTCATGTACTGTGTAAAAAAGGTTCATACGGGTAGCTGCAAAAAATGTGTCATATAATTA
Source organism: Acraspis erinacei (assembly GCA_035041075.1). Taxonomy (NCBI): domain Eukaryota; kingdom Metazoa; phylum Arthropoda; class Insecta; order Hymenoptera; family Cynipidae; genus Acraspis; species Acraspis erinacei. Next base: position 78,007,402 of record JAWWLR010000092.1, on the reverse strand, counting down.
TTTACTTAGGTAATTGCTGATAATCAACCTAAATTTTTATATTCCTTTAATCAGGATAACCTGAATTAAAAATTATGTAGGAGGAGAAAACTCTGCCTACTTGAGAAATTGTTAGAAATGTCTCAATTTAAAAGAATTCTTGAAATAAATTTTACTCATGCCCATCGAACTCTATTTTTACAAACCATTTTACAATACTTTTTCCTATCAAATCATTATTTCTTTTAGCTGCAATTAAGTTTCATCCTTGATCCTCAATCACTTGTATCTAGAAAGAGTTATTCTGAAAATAGTTGGAAGATCAATGTTTGGACGAAGTTTAATTGAGACTTAAACGGAAGACACCTTTCTAATTAAAGAATATTTTAAGATAAACTTTACAAAGATTTTTTTTTTAAATGAAAAACTTTTTGTTTTTACCGACTACTGATTTAGAACATTTAATTTGCTGTTCTTTGTATATCAGTGAATCTTTTTAATTTTATTATTCAATGCATCATGTTCTGAATGTTAGTTTTTTGAAAGTGATAAAAATTGTGATTTCAAAAGTTTGTTAATATATTTCATACATAAATTTTGTTACTTGAGGAAAATCCCCTTGGTATTTAAACTGAAGAATATAGCCTTGTTAGTTACGAACAATTTACTTTAAACGTGACTATAAAAGTGGCACTGCAGTTGTTACTTGAAACAAGCTCAGAGCAACTTTAACAATCGTAAAATCCTCAATCCTGATTGTACTACAAGTAATGCTTTTACTAGTGGTCTTGAAGTTTAATTTCACAAAATTATATATATATATATATATATATATGCATATATATATTTAAAGTTTAAAATCAATGAATGCTGAAATGGCAAATTAAATGTATAAACAGTTTTATACCATTTTAGTTATTAAGAAGTTTAAATAGTGCATGTGTCAAAATATAATGAAGAGAATATTTTTAAATTGTGAAAAAAGTTATAATCATAAATGTGACTATGGTATAAATACAATTTTGATGATGATGAAGACATCTGTGTAAAGCTCTTTTTCAGGCAAGGCAGGAAAAACAAATTGCCCTCCAGGCCTTGTGCTTCTTGATTAATAAATGTGGCGAGACAGAGCAGAAGAATTCAAAAAATTCTTAAATCTTTTCACCATTTTTCTTTCCTTTCAATTCTTTATATTTAATAATAATATAGAAAGCAAGACATTAAAATAAGTTAATCAATGTTAATGCATGTCCAATTAAAAATGTTCTTGATACACCTCGATTATGTAATTATGTTTATAAAATTATATAGATTTAATTCCTCTTCAATTTTTGTACTCATTTTGAAAAGAATATTTCTTATCTGCTAAATGTTTCGACTAATTTAATTAGAGATAGAGAATCATTTGTCTCGAGGCTTTCAGCCTGTAAACCTATAAAAAATGGCATAAATATGACTTGATTAATGGCCTAGGCGGTTTAAATGGGAAAAAACTTTGGGTCACTATCTCTTTTAATCTGGAAATTTTTTTAATAAATAATTTTAAATGTAGCAAGGTTTTGAAATTTTTTTACATAATTCTGGAAACTTTTGTATAATTCTTGTGCAACTTGATAGTTACAAATCTATTTTACCGCTACTTATTTTAATTGAAAAATAGAATTTAAATCACTGTCTCAGGATTAAGTTTTTTTTGTAATGAAAATTGGACTTTTGTCAGAATTTTTTTTCAAAAAACTTGCAACTCAAACGAAAAAAAGTATCTCGTGAATAAGTTTTTTGCTAAAATGAAAATTGTAATGAGAAAATGAAATATCATCAGAGTGAAGTTTTGTGACCCTTCGTGGTGCTATGCTCCGCTAAAGTCTAGAATATAAAAATAATATCATTCTGCCCTTATTCTTAAGAACTCTGATAAAATTGAAGAGCGAATTTCGTCTATCGTTACCTACATAATTATATTCACTTTCAATTAATTAAAGTTCACTTTTTGGTAAATATGTTGTATTTGAAGGCTCATTAGAATAACTAATTATTATTTACCAATTTAATTAAGATCAAAGTTTTGACTGCTTTTGAGGCTAGTTAAAGAAAATCATACTTGATAATAAGAAATAAAATATATATAGAATAAATGATGAATAAATTAAGGATGGCAGTACAGAACTTCATAACCAACAAGATTTTTCAACCTTTTCGCATTGCTATTCCTTGAGTTGAATTATTATCACTTAATTTAAAAAAACAGTTTTTAACTTTTTCGGATTTCTAGCCAAAAATATCTATCATCCTATTGTGATAACGTGAACTTTCATTTTGAATTGTTTAAACAAAATAATTTTTTTGAAGTAAATATATTTTACTCTCAGCCAGTAAATGTTATTTACTCGTATTTAGAAACTTAATATCTCGTAAGCATGTCTTTATTTTTGAAAACCGAAAAATGATTTTTCGTTCGCAATCCGGAGGAGAACACTTTTATAACGTGAATAATAAATATAAATAAAGAATAAATACAAAATGAAAAATACATGTTTTTAAATATTTAAAAATTCATTTGAGTAAATAAATGTGCCTCTTTTTGCGAAATTATGCAATTCTTAAAAAAAAATTATAATTACTAACTAAAATTACGAGAAATATAAGCAACAGTCTAGATTTAGCCGGAAGATATAAAACGGGAGTGAAGAGGGCACTTTACTATACATATGTAACAACCTTTCTCGAGAACCCTGCGTTAAATCTACTCTGTAGATGCATTATCCAGTATGTGAACTCAGATGTATTTTAATATCACAAATGAACGTCAGTTATATCAACCTGATTTTCAGAATTATGAGAGAATATAATTATTATGGCTAATTTTATACTAATAAGATTTTCCGTTACCTAATTCCGTTACCTATTACCATTTTTATAAAAGACGTTTTAAAGCAGCTCGTAAAAAATCGTTATTCCTTCCAAGGACATTAGAGAATAATATCGCGAGAATCATGCCTGTATGTGTTTTTTTAAATGAACTTGATTTAAATGTAATAAATTGGAATTAAATATATTGATATATTTTAAGACTTACTGGGAATGGTGGGTGAACGAAGAAGTTCAGTAGTTCTAGTACCATTACTTAGTTTTCGTTCG
>JAWWLR010000092.1:77785563-77795825 GCA_035041075.1 Acraspis erinacei | reverse complement strand
TTGATCCTCCCCCTTTATAATTCTGGCTTGAGAATATTAAATAAGAAAATAAATATTATGAACCTGTAAAGCCTGTACGGATCGAATGTCGGATTTTCGACATTCGATCGACGCACCGATCGAATCGAATGAACCGATCCGATTGGAGCACGGATGAATGTCGGTTTTTCGACATTCGAAGTGCGCCCAATGTCGGATCGAAATCGCATCGAATTTTTTTGCACACGTCTACTGTTCATCTTTAAACTGAAGATCCTACACAAATTAACCACCTGTGAGAAAAGCTCTTGCCGAAACTGTTTTATTTTTTCAATTAAATAAAAACAAGAATGTACTTTCGGTCCATTACTTAGCTCTATTGAATTTTGAAAATAACAGGCAAAAATATGTAATTATATAAAGGGTCCGCGGTCTAAACCTGTTAACTAACATTTTTTTAATTGACTTTTTTTGTATTTTCTGGAACATTTTTTATATATAGTTAATATCCCGCGAACGAACGGCAAAATTCATTTTATTTTTTTATGGATTTTCAAAAATCGCGTTTTGGTACCTCAAGCATAGGTCCGTGGTCTAAACCTGTTAACTGTATATGCTGTCTTATGGGAAATCCGTGTTTTTTCTGACATCAGCTCAGTCTACTCGTAGAATAGGTCAGTAAGACACATTCCAGTGTGTAGGTGTGTAGTTAAGTGCATGTGTGTGTGTCGAAAGTTATTCGCGGCTACTTTCAAGTCATCTTCGATGTTGTCATATGCAGATCATTGTAAAAACGAAGGTGAATATTAAGACCGGGAAAAAACAATAGAAAATCAGCTGTAAACCACTGCAGATAACATGTTTAGACCACTGGACCCCTTGTAAATAACATATGAATAGCTTTCACTTGTTATATAACGTTCAGTTTTCATTTAATCGTTATAAAACTTACTTGTATTATTTTTCTCTACTAAATGGAAAAAGAACAATTTAAAGTTTTAAAAAACATTGAATATTCCAAAAATAACAACGATTTTTCTTCGCCGTCTACAATTTCTGATAATACCGAACCTAGGATTTTACCCCCTTCTAAATCGCAATAGACAAAAATCTTCTATAGAGATATAAGTTAGGTCTAAACAATTAATTTAAGCCAATAAAACTCATTTCCGAAATTTGGCACTAATGCCCTTATTACTCGGACCTTTCATTTCAATTTAGCAATTTCAATGAAAATAGTTCAATTTAAAAAAGTATAAGGCTCAATTTGATCATTATTACCTAATTGCAAACTGTTTTTAATTTTTAAATATTAATTACAAAATCTTAAAGTTTGAAACGAAGTTTCGAACTCCTTAATTCTCAACCCTTCATAGTTTAATGTTTGAATTTTGATGAATGTTTAAAATTTTACAATGGAATATCGCTAATTATAATAAAAAATACAAATTAAATAATGATATTTCTAAAAGATGGAACTGATATCTTCTTTTTATTCCAGGTTATGGTGCTCGCATATGCTTGGAACTGAGAACCCCCAGTCTGGAGGTATCGATGTTCTCAGCATTGCTACGATATTTATACACGGGTGATATCTGTCCACACGATACGACATTGGACACAAATCTTTTACGTCGACTGGGCGAGGAATTTGGCACTCCGAATCCTCTCGAACATGATCTCAGATACTTACTGGACACCGGTGATTATGCAGACGCGGCACTAGTTTTCACGTCGGATAATGATTACCAAAGACCGGATAGCGGAAGTTCCGAATACGGATTCCGGCCAAAATTAGAGCTACCATGTCACAAAGCAATACTCTCGGCGCGATCTCCATTCTTTCGAAACCTGATACAGAGAAGAACGAGATCGGGGGAAGATCACACGGAAAGAGCGCTTCATATTCCAACTAGGATAGTCTTGGATGAGAGTGTCATTCCCAAAAGATATGCGAGGGTGTTGCTCCATGCTGTTTACCTAGATACTGTCGATTTGTCCTTAATTTTAAGAGGCAGTGGCTGTGGAAATAGCGCTGGAAGTCTTGGCGAGGTATTTGCACAATTCTTCATTTCCACAAGGATTCCATTTCAGGGTTCAGGCTCACGCCACTATTCATACTATTTGACACTTTTTTTGAGCGACGCCTCTTTCGAACAAAATTCCAATAGATAGAACAATTAATTTCAATTATTTGTTATTCATTTATTATTTTTTCCCTAAACTTCGGATTGCACGATATTTTTGACTTTATGAAGATAATTTTTTCGAAATTTAAACATTTTAATTTGTAAACAGAAATTCGATTATTAAAAAGGGAACAAATCCATTACAATTTTATTGTTTCAAAGTGTGATTCGGAAATGAAAGCCTGAAATATCGATCTATTTTAAATCTAATATAGTTCAAAATGAATTAGATATCAAATTTCTATCCTGAAAAAATTTGAAATTGACAAAAATTTGTCATTCAAGAAACTCAAGTTCAAAATACATTTTACATCATTTTACATCATTGCAGAATTTTAAAAAAATGTAGAAAAACTCCTAATCGTAAAAAATTTCCAAATTTTAGAAAAAATTTTGGAAACTTCAAGAGATGTATAGAACTTTTGAAATGGTTGAAAAATAATTTAAAATTTATAAACACTAATCAAATTAATAAAAAAATACATGTTTTCGAAGATTTCTAACAATACGGTTATAAGCTTTTTAAGAATTTTGAACGGTTTTCAGATAATACAAAAAATTCTTAAGATTTCTGGGCAAATTTTAAATTCATTAAATTACGCAGAATTCTTTGAAAAATTAAGGAAAATTTTGAATCATTTTAAAAGATATTTATTAGAGTATTTAGCAGTTTTTTAAAGATTAAACAAAATTTCAATGTATAACAAAAAGTGGATTTTTGAAACTTTCGAAAAAAATTAAATAAGCTTAAAAAGAATTTTGAAGGTTTCAAGAAAATAAAAAAATATTCTTATGATCCCAGGGAAAATCTCAATGAATTTTTATTTTGAAAAATTTTCGAGCATGTGGAAAGATTACAGGTGAATAAAAAAATGTTCTTAAGATTCCTGGGAAAATTATAAATGATTTTTTTTTTTGAAAACTAATTTTAAGAGAAAGTTGAAAAAGGTTTCAAAACATTTCAAATTATTTCGAAAACTTTCAAAAAAAAGGGTGTAGAGCATTTTAAAGTGAAATTACAATATTTCCGGAAAAAATCGAGTAAGTTTAAGAGAATTTAAAAATATTTTGAAAATGTTCGAAAATTATTTTAAGCTTGAAAAGATTTCAAACAATTTGTGAACAAAATGTAGATTTTTAAAAATGCCAAAATTTCCCTAACATTTCTGTAAAAATTTCAAATGGAATATTTCAAATTAAAAGCTTCTACAATATTAAATTAGAGAAATTATTATTTAATTTCAAAATTGATTAGACAAACTTTTCTAAAATCAAAAACATAAATTCACCTTTATTTTCACCGTTAAAAATGGCCAAATTTTTAATTGTAGATCTTGAAACTTGAAACTTAAACCAATCCGAACCCTTAAAAATTTCTATTATTTTCAGTAAATGTAATCGTTTAGAAATTAACAATTTTCAAATTGTCAATTATACTTTACGAAATTCAACCCATTCAATTTTAATTATTTTCAAATTGAATGATTTTAATATTCTAAATATTATAGATTGGTTTCAGTTTTAAACGCACAAACCTTTCTGGTTTCTTAAAGTCATCGAAATCGCAGAGTAGAAAAATGAAAGACTACATTTCAAACTTATAAAAAAAATCAATTTCTCTATTGAACAATTGAATTTCTTTAATTTTTAATATATTCAATCTTGGAATTCTGAATTTTCATAGTAAACACTAAATTTTTCATTTTTTCCTATCACAAGTTTAAATTTTGCGTTTAAAATTTAAATGGTTGATTTCGAAAATTATAATTGAAAATTCAAAAAATGGTTAATTTCTAAATGATTTAAATACACTTCAAGTAATTTAAGTACTTTAAATGTTGCGATTAAAATTTAAATGATTAAATTTCGAAAAGTATAATTTTAAAATTATTACTTTTGTAAACGATTAAATTTAGTTGAAGAATTAGACATTTCTAAGGGTTTGAGTACAACAAAATTTTAGGATCAATTTTTTTTAGTTTTAGATGAAGCTCGAATTTGTTTAAGTTTTAAGTTTCTGGAGTATAAATCTTGTAATTTTTTAAAATTTCCAATTTAAAATTACTTTTTATTTCGAACGTTCTTTTCGAATAATTCAATTTTAGAGGTTTTGAATGGCAATTTTTTCCAAATTGAACGCTAAAAAACGTTTATTTTTTGACATTAGACAAATTTGTCTTATCAATTCTTATGTTAAATCATGATTTTTTTTCTTTGATACAAATGTAGATTTGAATTATAAATGAGACGATTTCAACTTCTTCCTAAAGAAATTGTCAAAATTTAAACATTTTACTTTGAACGTTTTGAATTTTGAAAGCTTCTGTTTTTTTCAATTTAATATTATCCAATTGGGAACGCTTTTTATTGAGTAATGATACAAGTTAAATTCCTTTTTCAAAATTTTACCTGTCTAGAATATTTTGAATTGGAACGTTTTCAATTCAAAATTATTTCATATATTTTTCTTAAATTTCAAATTCTTTTAATTCGAAATTATCAAGAGCAAATGATGTGTAACTATAATCCGCTCTTTACTGACAATAATTATTTCCTTGTTCTCAGATCTCAGAATTTAATGATTGCTTGCATTTAAGTTTTCAAATATTAAAAAAAATATTAATAATTGCTAGAAATGTTTATATTGTATTAAAAATCATATTTACAAAATTAATGCCTCTCTAGGGGTTAAATGACATTAATGAATATCTTTGTTCTCTTTGAAGGTTCAAGCACTGACACACACAGGTCGAATGCGACCGAGTCCTCTAGAGGAGGCAATGGAACTCTATCAAATAGGTAGATTTCTCGAGCTCGACATTCTTTCTCAAGGCTGTGAAGATCTCATATTAGAATGGCTCACTCTCGACTCGCTTCCAACCGTGCTTCGGTAATAATAAATTCCTAATCTTCATTTTTAATAATAATTCAAGTTATCTGAATCTCCAAGGATTAAATTCACGAATCCCCCTTTGATCACAGATGGGGAAGTCAGCCTCACGGATCCGCTTGGGTTCATAGACAGGCTCTCCATTACCTTAGGGAGGAATTCCAGCCAGTGACGTCATCACCGATCCTTCACCAGTTAGACCTCGTGCACTTGTCAATCGTGCTCCAGAGTCATTTTCTTCAGGCGAGCGAACTGGAAGTGCTACAGGCTGTGCTCAAGTGGGGAGAACAAGAGCTGGTGCGACGAATGGAGGATAGAGAGCCGAATTTACTCAGTCATACGGTGCATTCCGTGGCGAGAAAAGGTGTTAAAAAAAGGGATCTTAGTGATATAGAATTACGGGAAATACTGAGCGAGCTTTTGCCACTTGTTAGGATGGACCACGTTTTGCCGCCAAATAGCGAAATTCTTTCACAGGTGTGTATTTTTTATTTTATTTTACTTACAAGAGATGAAGAATTTATGATTAAAGCAAATACTTTTATATTTTAGTCTTATGGAATTATTAATTTCAAAGAAAATGTTACGTTGTTGCGTTTGAAATAAAATGTTCAATTTCGGACTTAGGCTATTCCAGCCGTTCAAGATTTAATAATTAAAACTTGGAAAGTCCTTGGAACTTCTAAAATTTTCTAGTTAAAGTTCTAATAGTATTTAAAATAATTTTCATTGCAACAGTTCCAAATTGAATAATTTCAAATTCAAACATTGATTGAGCTCAAACTCATTTATTTAATAATCAGACACTTCTGATTTATTTTTTCATTTATGGTTTGCACTGTGATTGTTTTAGGACCAGAAAGAAAAAAATCGCTAGAGCCATGTTTTAGAAAATTCTATTTTTCTTATTTTTCCCCCATTTACACCTATTTGAACGATAGTAAGCGTTCTTCTTTGTATTATTTTGAAATACCTGGATTGCTACTGAACCAGGAAATAACAGTAACTTTAAACAAATTTAGGCTGGATTTTTAACTTTTTAATTTAGAAAATCATTCAGTTTACAAAGCTTAATTCTAAAATCTTCCACTTTAAAAATTTTCCATTTTATAATTTCATTTTTTAAGGTTACATGTTCAATAAAAAGATTTTAAAATGCAGTTTTAAAGACATAAACAGTTGCAAAATAATTAAAAGCATTTGAAATTGAAAAATTTTGATAAAAAACCTTTTAAGTTGATAATCTGATCATCGGAGAATAATTGATTTGACCAGACAATTCTGAATCTGTTCAAAATTAGACAATTTACATATTTCAACACATCGAATCGAAACTTTATAAACTATTTTCCATTTTTAAATAATTTGAAATGATTAGATTCATAATTAAATGCTATTAAAATATTTGGTCACTCTAAAATATTTTCATTTTAACCCATTAAATTTAAAATTTTTAAATTAAAATACATAAGCTTCATTTGAAGTCAGCAAATACAAATCAAATATCCAAAATTTGTAAGGGAAAGTGTAACTAATAATTTAATAAAATTAAAATAGCTTAGGATGATATAATTTAAAAAATTTACAAATTTATTAATTTAATTTTTCAGCTTAGATCATTGCAAATGATTTTATATTTTTCAACCAGAAATTTTTAAACTGTTCAATTTATAATGGTTTAAAATGATCAATTTTGCAGTTTAGCTGTATTTAATTTAAAATTATTAAATTGAAGAGTATTAAAATCTTTCATTTTATACGTGCAAATTATTCATTATTTGAATTAAAAAATGTTAAGCTTTAATAAAAAAAATTTAAATGAAAATATTTTTTCTTCGAATGCTTTAATTTACAGTTACGTTTTGATTACTTCAAATTAAAAAATGTCCAGCTTTAATAGTTTGAGTTTTTAATTGCAATGCCCGTGAAAAGTTTTGCAACCCGCAAAATGACCAGGATTTTTTTCCTCTATAAAATATGTGATATATTTTTCCACCTTTTTAATATTAAAATTATTCTACTCTAGGTTTAATATGCAGGTTATGCAGTCTTGAAAATCCAAATTTTCAAAGAAAAGAACTCAAGAATTGAGATATCAAGTTGAAAATTGGAAAATTAAATAAAAATCACTAAGGAACGTGTGTATGTTCCTAAAATTTAATAGGGTTCAAATCAAGGTATCAATGGGAAAAAGAAGAAACATGGGTGTAACGAAATTTTTCTTTCCGGTCTTCACATAAAACCAAATCAGAAGTAGCGGCACCTTTCGGTTGAGCTCAATCGAGGATAATCATTAAAAGTTATAAATTAGACAATTTAAAATTAAGAGCGTTTAAAATTGAACAATCTTTAATTAAAATCCGTTAGGATTCTAGAAATTTATTTAAATTTGGATGCCCTAGAGTTAAGCAATTTAAAGGTTGATGTGTTTGAAATTTAATAATTTTTAACAATTATGCAGTTTGAAGCCTTAAAAATTGGTCGAACATAAAGCGTTTGAAATGTATCTACTTTGGATTAAATAAGAATAACTGATTCTCCAGAAAGTTTTAAATATTGTTCTCACTTCAAAATAATTAGGCAATTAGAAGAGGATTGGTTTCAACTCCTCCGAGTCATATGATAGGAGATGAGCGAGAAAATTTAAGAGTGAATGCTTGGATAAGAGGCGGGAAGAAAAATGGACTCTTTGTGAGGCCTCGATTATTCATGCCTTATTATGAAGAAATTAAGGTAAATTTATCAAGAAAGAGAGTTACAAAACAGTTTGGGCATAACTTGAAAAAAAAACAGGTGATTGAGGAAACTCATTTCTAATATTTTAATGGTTTTCTCCAGGCTCTAGTCGAAGAACAAATGGTTCAAGAAGCAGAATTGGTGCGATTAAGAAGAGCACGTTACATTCCTGACATTCCAGATACGCTTTACATGGTCGATGAAAAACCAAGAGCCATGGGTGCAGTCGGTGTTGATATTTTAGCAGCTGCTCTTCCAGGTAATATAATTTTATATTTTTTGTTATTAGAGTTCTCCTTTTATTTTTATATTGAAATTAGTGTTTTAGTGGCCTAAACGATTTTTATGACATGTTCGTTTTACCAGGGTGTCTATTCTACCTCGAAAAACAGGAAAACCTGGAATTGTCCGAGAATTTATATATACCTGAGGAACCCTGGAAATTTCAGGGGTTTTTTAAGTTAGGGAATTTTTTCGCGAGCGAATAAATATATTTCATCTCTTTAGTTAAACATTCATCTCTGGCTTAAAATTCCGTTTTTAACTGAAATTTCAGTATTCAATTTTTGTTTGAAAAATCTTTTTTTTTTAGAAATTAATTTTCCGTGTTGAAAATTTATCTTTTTCGTTTAAAATTGATCTATTCCAGTTGAAGATTCATCACATTGTTTGAAGATGTAACTATTTACAAAAAATTTGCTTTATTTTGATTTAAAATTATGTATATTTTTTTCCAACTGAAAATGTAAAACTATTCCAATTGGATATTCCATAATTATAGTTGAAAACTCATGTTTTTGGTTAAAAAATTTTAACTTCAAATTTTACTATACAATTTTTTGTTGAAGGTTCATCTGTTTTCAGTTTAAAATTCATTGATATTGATAAAAATTCGTTTGCTTTTTTTAATTATTCTATTTGGTTGAACATTCAACTTTTTCGTTGAAAATCCAACTATTCCAGTAAAATATTCATAATCTTAGTCGAAAATTCATCAGTTTGGTTGAAAATTATATTTTTTTTACTGAAAATTTAAGCATGCCCTTTCTGGTTGAAAATTTATATTTTATTAGTTCAAAACTCAGCTATTTGTTTGAAAATTTGTCTTTTTTAAGTAGAAAATTAAACTAATTCGTTGAAAATTCATATATTTTGTTGAAAATTCGTATTTTTTTGTAGAACATTAATCTTCGTGCTTGGAAGTTCATGTTTTTGGTTAAAAAATCAAGTTTTTAAGTTTAATAATCTTCATTTTATTTAAAAATTTATCTTCGTGGTAGAAAATCAATCTTCTTGTTTGAAAATTCATGTTTTTAGTTAAAAATTGTTGCTGAAAATTCATCACTTTGATTGGAAATTTAAGTGTTTTGTTAAAAATTAGTGGGGTTTTTTGTGGAAAATAATTTTTTTTAACTGAAAATTTAAGCATGCCCTTTCTGGTTGAAAATTGATCTTGTTTCGTTTTAAATTTAACTATTGGATCGAAAATCAACTATTTCGTTAAAAAATTTACTATTCACTATTTATCATTATATTTAGTAATTGATCTTTTCGGTTTAAAATTGATCTATTGCAGTTGAAGACTTACAATTTTAAATAAAAATTCATCAGTTTGGTTGAAAAATTGCTTTTTCTGTTGGAAAATTAATTATTTTAACTGCAAATTTAACTATTTCATTTTTGGTTGAAAGCTGATCTTTTTTAGTTCAAAGTTCAACTATTTGGTTGAAAAATGATCTTTTTTAGTTGAAATTCAACTTTTTGGAACTTTAGACACAGATGCAAGAAACGAATTGTTATGTTTTTAGCATTACTTTATTATTTAAATAATCGATGATGCTTATAGATTTAAGATTATCTTGTAATATAAGTTTTCAACGATTTCTAAATGAAACATATTGATTGAATCCTTAAAAACTGAAACAAAAACATTATTTATTATAAACTGCCAGTGAATTTCTTTCCAGGATTTGACTAGACACCCTGTTTACGTTCTTTTTTTGCCAGTATAAATAAATAAAGAATTTTTTATAGTTCCAGATACTGCTACAATGTCAGCGATGCTGAAACGAGAGCAGAAATTAAGACAGTCTCCCAGTTGTCAGCGCGCAATTGGTTTACCTTTATCTTCTCGTCACGAGATTAATAGGCAAGTTCGACTTCGTGTTGTCAGGGAGTTCAACTTACCGGACGCTGTGGCAGATCTTCTCGAGGTACGTCATGAAAATTAACTAGCATTTCCTATGGGTACCCTATTTGAGCCAGGCACTTTGAAAAAAAGCGAAAATCAGAGAATTTCTGTCTGAATTATCTTGAATTCTTTAGAATATTTCAGGGTATTTGTAAGATTTTAGGATATTTTTAAAACTTTTAAGGCATTTTCAGGAGCTTTTAATTTGAAGTATTCTAGGGAATATTTAAATAATTTAAATGCATTTGAAGGGTTTTTAAAACTTTTGAAATATTTT
>JAWWLR010000092.1:77687416-77703274 GCA_035041075.1 Acraspis erinacei | reverse complement strand
ATAGTAGGCATCAATTGCAGCGTTCTTCAAACTTTGCTTGCTTGCTAGAGACTCGATAGCTCGCTTTTGATTTACGGTAGGATAAAAGAAGTCGCTTTGTATCGTTTCACGCTCAGGTGTCGCAGTATTATTAATTTTTCTACCATTTTTCTCTCCTGAAGCCATCAATAAACGCAAATGGTCAATTAGATCACTCTAAGATCGCGAAAAGTAAAAGATTCTCGTTCTAGCCAACTAAGAGATTTGTTGTAAACTAAGAACGTTGTAAAGAGAGATGTACAAATTTATTTTTTATTGCAAAGGATTTTTGAAGGTCAACAAAGTGCCAGTTGCGCCTTTTTTATTATTTGAATTTTCTTGAATTGTATCAAGAGCCATATCTGAAATTCGTGTCCTAAAGTAGTTATCAAGGAAAGCTTAAATCCGTATTGTGGTGATGCGGTTTATTTTATAAATGAATTAATTATGTATTCTCACAGATTTGGAAGTTAATTTAAATAAGCTGTGATTTTCTAGCTTATGCTTGAAGCATTGTTTGTGCTGATAACTTTGAAATTAGAATGACAAGAGGGCATTGCTGTTAATAGTTATCCCCAAGCGAAAAGAAAACTGTCATTGTGTTTGGATTCGAAGTTTCTTTTCTGAAAACAGTATATATGTTATATATAAGTGTCAGATGCAAATGTATTTAAAAGAAGAACAAAATGTTAAATGAATCTCCGGCAGTCTACGAATTACTGCCGTTCGATTGTTATTTAAAATATACATGTTAAAAGAACCAAGGAAATTTTTCATTTCCCGATTTATTCCTGAGAGTAAGTTACTCAATTTATAACTCTATTTAAATTAAATTGGTTTCAATTGTCTCTTGAAATTAAAAAACTGACAGTCCTTTAAATCTTGGAAATTATTTGATATATCTTGAAATATTATAAAATCACTTCATATCTTTTCAATCCGTTGAAAGGCAATACAATTCCTTAAAAATTGAATTCATAGAAAATCTAAAAAAATCCCTTGAAGTCTTTTAAAATACATATCCTTAAATCGTATATCTCAAATCCTTTTAAAAAATGCCCTCGCAATTTCAAGTTTTTACCAGGTATCTTAAGATTTTTCCAGTTATGATTTTTCATATTAAAAATTCTCATACATAAAATTCTCATTTTTAAAACAATCGACTCGGAAGATGTATGCAATTTGAAGAATTTATTATAAATAATGTTTTTTTCGTTTAAGAAAGTAACTTGATGAAAGAATAAATAATTCTTTAATGGTACAGGTTTCTAGGGATTTATTTAATATGATTAATTTAGAAAATTTTTACAATTTTATTACAAGGTATTCTTAAACATATTATCAACATCGAGTAATTAAGTAAATTAATAATTCCTTACATTTGTTCCAAAATTCCATTAATTTGAATAATTATTAAAACAAAATTTTATTTTATCTACATATACTTGAAATTAAGTGCATATTTAAAATATTAATATTTGGAATGAAAAATATTTTCCAGGTGTCTAGCACCGTGTAAAAACTGGAAAAATATGGAGATTTTTTTTACGAAAATAGGGAAATATATTCTTTTAAGCAAACCTAATGTGATTACCATCTTAAATTCAATTTAGAACGAATTGCATTGCTAAGATTGTAAGTAAAAATATTGCATTTTCAACAACATAGATGAATTCTTAACCAAATAGTTGAATTTATCACCAAAAAGATAGATTATCTACCTCAAATCACAAATTTTCAACGAAAAAAGATAAATTTTTAACCAAAGTGATGATACTGAAACTGAAGTAGATAATTTTTCAACCAAGAAGATCAATTTTATATGAAAAATACGACTTTTCCTCAAAATAATTTAATTTTCAACTAAAAATAGATCAATTTTCAACTAAAAATGGAACAGTTGATTTTTCAGTTAAAAACCATTTTCCATAAAAATAATATCGAATTTTCAACGAGTGATGAATCTGAAACTGGAACAGATAAATTTTCAACAAAAAAGATCAATTTTCTACAATAAAATACGAATTTTGTACAGAATAATTTAATTTTCAACTAAAAATATATAAATATTCAACGAGATTGAAATAGTTGATTTTTTAGGTAAAAAATTATTTTCCACCAAAAATATTGACGAATTTTCCACCAAAGTGATGAATCTGAAACTGGAACAGGTGAATTTTCAACCAGAGATCAATTTTCTATCAAAAATACGAATTTTGAACAAAATAATTTAATTATCAACCAAAAATGGAATAGTTGATTTTTCAGTTAAATAATTAAGTTTCCGCCAAAAATATTAACGAATTTTGCACCAAAGTCATGAATCTGAAACTGGAAAAGGTGAATTTTCAACCAAACAGATCAATTTTCTATCAAACATACGAATTTTCAAAAAAGTAATTTAATTTTCAATTAAAATGGAAAAGTTGATTTTTCAGGTAAAAACACAATAATTTTTCACCAAAAATAATAACGAATTTTCAACCAAAATGATGAATGTGAAACTGGAATAGATGAATCTTCAACAAAAGAAGATCAATTTTCTATTAATAATAAGAACTTTCTACAAAATAATTTAATTTTTAACTAAAAATAGATAAATTTTCAACTAAAAATGGAATAGTTGATTTTTCAGTTTAAAAACTTAATTTTCCACCAAAATTAATAACGGAATAAATTAATTTTCAGTTCAAAAACTTGATTTAAACAGAACCGTTAAGGGGTTAAAACCGCTGTCGAATTTTCAAAAAATCGAATTTTGTTTGCTTAAAAGGTGTTTTGGAGTCTTAAAAATAATATAACAAAAGATGGAGGTCTCCAGCGATGTAGTTAAGATTTTTTTATATTGCATAGTTTTTTTTTAACAATTTTGTAACGATTTTTTTTCATGATATTTTAAACTTTTTTTCAACAGTGCACCATGTCGGGAAAAATCAATATATATCGCGATTTTGTCATGAACGAATTAAAAAAAATATATTTCTATACTTTATTACTAGCATTATAAATCCCATTTTACAAAATTTCGATTGATCCCTTTATTGAGGAAAAAAAATTCCCGAAATATGCCTATTTTTTCGTGCTCTACAGTGGTTTAACCCCGTAAGTTTTCAACCAGAAAAATAAATTTTCGTCATAAAAAATGATTTTTAACAAATATATTGACATTATATTATTATAAATAATGTGTTTTTTTCATTTAGTAGTTTGGAGTAATAAATTAACTTTAGTTTTCAAGTTGATGAATTTTAAACCGAAAAGGATGAATTCTCAATGAAGAATATAATAATTAATATTTAGAGCAAAGAATATTTTTATTTTCAACCAAAAAAAGTTGAATTCAACCAAAAATACGAACACACAAAAAAACTAATTATTACCACAATAGTTCAATCAAAGTAATATAAAGCTAAATTTTCAAATGAAAAACATTGTTATGTAATTTTATATCATAATTAAAGAAAAAGTGTAGCACGCTCTTCACAAAACTTCCTGACTTTAAAAAAGAATTCCGAATATTTCCAGGTAAATCTTTCGAAATTCTTTAAAACAGTATGCATTTTTTAATCTCTTAAATCATTTAAATGCTCGATTTTTCCAATTCTTAAAAATGCCTTGGGATCTTTTAATTCTCGTGAATAAATTTTTATTAAATTCATTGTAAATCCTCTAAAATCCCTTGGAATCTTTTAAAATATCCCAAAATCCTGTAAAAACTATGAAATCTTCCGAAATTTAAGAACATTCTTTAAAACGGCATGGAATTTTTGAAATCCTTTATATATTTTTAAATGCTTCAAAACGGTTTAAAGCTTTGAAAACATAAAAACATTTTATCCCAGGAAATCTGTTACTGTATTTTTCTACGGCGCCCTTAATTAATGAAATAAATTAGTAAAAATGAAGATTCAAAGTCGTAAGCTTTTCATCTACAATTTATTTTATACATTTTTTTTTAATCAGAACTATGCGTATGTACAATAATTATACTGCATTTCTCAACAAGGACGATAAGTGTGCTCAAGTAAACATTCTCAAGGCGCTGGAATTTCTGATGAATATCCTTCTCGATTTTCCATTCACAATTCCACAATTTGATCTTTGACAAATTACGCAAGCACCATCCGAGAATATGACTAAAGACTACACAAATACTCTCAAAATCACAACGAACAATATTCAACGTCTGAAAACGAACAAGTCACATGTATATTTTTTTTTATAAAATAGTAAGTTCTTTGCAATGTACCTTGCGATATCTTGAACTCTGAACAATCCATAAAATCTTACGCGCAAACAATTATTAATAAAGGGATATGCTTTCGCGATAGTTTTATAATATCTGCTTGCCTAAAACGGGTATCTGTTTCTAATAAGAGGCTTGCAATATTTCAAACTAAAAGAAAAATTAGAAATTGAATTTCAAGACGTTCCTTATCATGCCGTTACTTCAGAAGCTCAAGATAAAATAAATTCGAATTTTGTGCTTCGGAAGCGGAAGTTAAAATAGAGTAAAACATGATTCGATTTTGCTTTAAAATAATTAAAACTACTTGTAGAGCGGGGAATGTTCCAGCGAGAAGTACGCAGAGAGATTAGATGCGCTTAATCAGCGAATTTGCGATTCGGGTTGCGACCGAAGAGAGCGCAACGGATTTCGGAAACCAGTTGCTGAGCAATCAGCTCTAGTCTTGATTCGAGCGTGTTGCAGATCTTTATGCGTCCTGTAAAGATAAAATAGATTTGTCAAACCCTAAATAACGTAGACATATTAAAATATGGATTATTTATCGTTCAAGTTAGAACAAAGACTTTTAGAATTAAAAAAAATGGCTGGAAAGGATTACCTCTGTGAGAAATGAGCTCGACACCTCCGCAGCTTTCAGCAGGAAGGAAATTGTCGGAATCGATCTTGAGAACAGTTTCTTTTTTGCAAACGTCTTTGTACGTGTCTTGCACGGAATCGAATATTGATTCGACGAGAGCCTGATCGATTTGTCGCACCCGAATCACAACATTGGGTTCCATGAGCTGAAAGATTAAATCTAATTAATAAGCGATATACTTTGGAATAACATGATTCAATAAGAGCAGAAGCCGACTGGGATTCACCAATCGGCCTAAAATTTGGGCATTTTTTTGAAAAATATTTCCAAGATTTCCAGGGATTTCAGCAGATTTGAAGGAAATTAAAAATATTGCAAATGCTTTCAAGGGAATGCATACGACGTGCAAGGATTTTAATTCTTTTAAGGAATGTTTCAAGATTGTTTAATTCTTTAAGATAGTTTTCGTGCCAAAAGTCAGATATGTGAAAACAATTTTTCTATGATTCTAAGAATCAAAATATGATAACTGATGTCATGCAAAAAAAAACATTATTTTTTGCATGAAAAATGTTAACATTTACACAAAAAACATTTATTTTAACCATGTTCTTTACAATCAAATAATTATATTTTAAGATTATCTAGTTATCTTTAAAATTTGGAACAGTAGAGTTGCAGAGAATATTTTTCATAAAAAATTTTGTTTTCTATTTGAAATTACATCAGGTATAATATCTTGGTTCTTAAAATCACAGAAAAATTATTTTTTCAGATATTTCAAGATTTAATATAGGGATTTATTATTATTTCAAAGATTTCCGCGCAATTTAGGTGATTTAAACCAATTTTTCGGGATTGCAAAGGATTTTCTAATATACACAATTTTTAGGAATTTTATATTTCAATAGATGGTAATGCATTTCACAAAAATCGAGGGATTTCGTAATTTCAAAGATTTGAAGAGACTTTAAAATATTTCAGAAGATTTAAAAATTCCACCAGGTTTCAAATATTTCAAGATATTTTCAAACATTCTAAAGAATTTTGAAGATTTTAGTGTATTTTAAACGATTCCACGATCATTATATTTGTATAAATTTCATAGAATTTCAAAGGATTTTAAAAGAATCAAAGAAAAATGAAGGGGTTTAACGGATTTTAAGATTTCCGAATATTTCAATGATTTTAAGGAAATTTAAAATCCCTAAGGTATTTTAATGCATTTCCCAGGATTTCAGGAAATATCATAATATTTGATAAAATCTCCAGGGATTTTATAATATTTTAACGGATTTTTGTAATTTTGCAATTATTTATTTACGCGTGCCAAACATATCCTCAATCACATACTAATATTTAAATATTAATCGATAAAATGAGCTAGAATGAAGTAATTTTCGAGGTCATTTTGTCAATTTTTTAAATAAAATATTGACAAAATAGCGAAAATTTAAATGTTTCCTTAAAATTAAAATTAAAGCTAATAGTTTTTAATTTATTTAAGGTAAATTTATTAATTTATATTATTTATTTTTTTATTATTTAAATAATTTATTTAAGGTAAATTTATTTAAGGTAAATTTCTATAGAATCGTACCAATTTTTCGAAATTATTGTGAATATTTTTGCTTGCATGGTGCAATATCTTCAAAGTTGAAACAAAAATGTTGGATAAATTTGAATATGATTTCTTCTGAAATAAATATTATTGGTAAAATATATTAAATGAGCAATCATTGTTATACGTTGTCAGGTTTTTATCAAAATTTAAAAAAATATATGAACAATTTCCAAAAACTTGGCCATTTTAGAGAATGAGATTTTCGAAAGCAAACAAAATTTCAGACTGCATAAAATAAATTTTTGTAATTAAGGGTACCGCAAGAGAGTAAGAAAATATAAAACGAAGAGAAGAAAAGGTTTTACCTAAAAAATTTAGCCGAGTAAATCGACCAAGAATTATCACAATTTCACAGGTGTTAAAAATTAACTTTAGGTAATGATTAAAAATTGAATGTTCAATTTTTTACAAAAATAAAAACTCTCTACCGAGATATGGTGACGCTGCGTAAGAAAAGAAAAAAATATTACTACGCTAAAATTTTAAAGAAAAAAAAATGTTGTTTGTTACTACATATATTAAAAAATGAGTGTTCAAGCAAATACTTCTAACACAAAGTTTATTTTATTTTTTATAGTATTTACCACGAAAAAAAAACACTTTTGGAAAAATGATGGTTATCTAGTTCCGAATTGCCACCGCTCAAGTAATATCTGAATTTCAAATATTTACAGAAATGTGCAAATAATATTTGACAATTTTTCATTTTAAATTTGTGACAGGTGCGCAACAAGAGATTTTGCGTAATTTTTATTTATAAATTATAAACGAAATCGTATAAGATTTTGAAACATTATTAAATTGTGCTTTCATGAAAATACTTGACTGAGATAATTTAGAAAAAGTTATCATTCAAAGAAAAAGTGGATAAAGACTGGGATTTAATGCTGTAAACTTTTTGGAAATTATCCATATATATGCATCTGATAGCATTATACGTGAAAAAAATCAGACTTTCCTCTCTCTCTCTGATTACTAAACAATAAAAATAAGATAACATAGACAAAAAATAGATTTTTCGATAAAACAAGAAAATTTTCGGGGTTTTCTCCATTTTCGGGTTCGCTAGACACCCTGTTTGTAAAGATATGAAATAATTTTATAATATTTACAAGATTTGAAGGGCTAATTTTATTTTAATGCCTACACCCTTCAGCCCCTTAAACAAGAGTAAAAAAATATAAGAAATGTAACCTGATAAAGTCCTTGAATAATTAAAAGCTTCAAAATCTCGGCGTATCGAGATGAGTTTTGGGTGACTTCGCCCAGCCTTTTCCTAGCTTCGTCGAGGACGTTCCTGACGTGATCTTCACGGACCTTGAGGACTTTCAACCTAGCCTGGTTCAGCATGTTTGAAGATTGACTGTTAAAAAATAAAAAAATTGAATTAACGTTGGAATCTGATAAATTGATGTTATTTAAAATAATGTTGACGACAAAAAATTGTTTTTAATACATACATCTTCTTTTGGAGCTCGACTTGCTTTTCTTTCTTCTCGTAGTACTCCATAATCTTAAGACGTTGCTGCTGAACCAAACGCCCCTTTTCAATGTTGAATTCTTCTTCCGCTTTAGCATCTATCTCTTCTGCTTTCTCATTGGCCTCTTGTTCGATGAAGGCCATCATATGCTTGATCTAAATTTCAAATAAATAGTTCATCGTCTCAAATTACTCTATCAGCACTCCTATCTCATATATTCTCAGTAACATTTCCTGATTTAATAAAAAAAAAAAACTTGACTTATTGCTTTCTCATAGAGGGATGTTTGCAATTACCTAGATTTTAAAATATTTTTTTACATATTTCGATATAATTCTACCCCAGGAGTTTGGAAATACGATCATTTTTAAATGTCCGTGGGTTTAAGTTTTTTTTACACTATATCGCTAAAAATATTATCCAGATCCAGATCGGGTAGGATTTTTTGCGATTAGAGATTTCAAAAAAGAATTTTAACTTTTTCAAATGAGAATTTTTTTTATATTCAAAATACGACAGTACTATGTATTGTGTATTTTTTCGCGACCTTCACTTGCATCGATGAACCTATTATTGAACCTTTTATGAACCACCTGTATCGATTTATTTAGTTTCAACAAAATTTGTTTATTCTGTTTATGCAAGAAAAACTTCATTAAAATTAGATTTGTTACAGTAAATTGTCCAAATTGAGGATCTTTCGTAACCTACCAATATCTCTTTTAAAGTTTGTAATAAAATTATTTTTCTTGTTTATAAGAGGATTTTTTGTGATATTGGAAATATAACAGTAATCCATTTGATTAATTAATAGCTACTGTGTAACGTAATACAACGATTGACATTTTGTGGTCTCTCTGATTTTATGAAAATAAGATTTTCGCTAAGACAGAAACATAAGCTTGAAAAATATTGAAAGCATCCATTTTTTTCTTTTGTTAGAGAAAAACCTTCCTTTACGAGGAAGCAAAATGCTCCTATCATGAGTACAAATAAATACATTTATAGTTCTTCGCAGCGGTATTGTATTTTATAATGAATGCTGTGCTTATGAATCGAATGGAATATAATTAAATGATAACATGATAATTTTTTAATATTATTCATTTTAAAAGTATAAAAATGGGAGAGTCCTGAAATGGAAAAAGACCAATTATACATTTGAAAAATCATTAAGAATTGGTGGGAAATTTTTCAATCCCAGTCTAAATTTCAAAGCCTTGACGTTGATATAATTACTTTTTTTAAATTTACAAAAATACACAAAAGTCACCACATTTAAAAGCGATTAAATACGAAAATGACGAAAAATTTAATAATCATAAGGCGACTATATTTTATTGATATATCTAATTACAAAATTTGAAATATATTCCGAATTCTAAATGTGCGAATTAAAGTGAACAGCTTTCTAACCTGAAAGAAATAGTATTTAAAAATTCGGAAAACATAAATTTGATAGAATTTCCTGAACAACTTGATTAGTTTATTTACTTTAATAAAGTAAAAATTCCATTGTCACTTATGTATAATAAAATGGAAGTAATCTAACATTTCTTTAGAAAATTGTATCCCACTATGAACTTTTCTCTGGATTATCGAAATAAAATTCTCAACTTTTGAACGTTTAAAAATAGATTTCACGTATTGTCGAGTGAAACGTGAAACTAGCTGCTTTCACTGAAGAATTTTACAAACAGATAATTAAGAAATTAATATATACAAAATAAAATATTAACATAACAAGAAAAGAATTTTACTCACGGATTTTTGTGGCCAAATCGACATGATTTAGAAATATTGTAGGATTGAATTAATTTGTGAAAATTCGGAGCGTGCGAATGATCACGGAACGTTCGATTCGAGGTTGAACGTAAATATTGAGGGGTCACTCGATAAATACTAATTCCGTGACTACCTAATATTCAGTGGCAATGTTGCTTGGAAAATATTTGTTCATACTGAGGTACTCCGTTTCCAAATTAAAAACTTCAAAATCAGTGATAAAATATTTTTAAAAAGGAGAATTGAGTTTGTGCTTTTGCATTTTATCGTACAAAAATTTACAGCCTTTAAAAAATTCATTTATTAATGTAATTCGAATTTTTGAGCCCAGAAAAATCCATGGTTTAATAATCAAATTTCGCCTTATTATTCTAAATTTTTATATAAGTGGTGTTTTTAATAAACAAGTAAGATGAGCGACAGATTGACTTTTGGATATTTCAGTGACGAAGATGAAGGTAAGAGAGAGTTAATTTATATAATTTTATTGGTATTTCAATTAGGAAAACGTTTAAGTTTCTTAAATATTTAGGAGTATTTTTAAAATATAATCCATGAAAAAAGTAATCTTCCATATTGAATATTCATTAAAACAGAGAAAATAATTAAAAAATGTTTAATAAAATTATAAAAAGATTAAATAAATTCTGTCATTTCAAATGCTTGAATAATAAACAAGGCTATGTAAAATGAGAGCAATCATATAGGTTTATAAATCAGCCCAGATTTAACAAAAACTAATTCTTTCACACAGATTTTTCAGTATTCCTGACATCATGTGACAGTTGCCATACAGGTCTGCCTCCTAATCAGTATTTCCACATAAACTTCAGGTAAAATTATAAAATAAAATATTGATTCATATAAAAATAATTAAAAATACTTCGATGTAAAAAATTGGGTTAATTATTTAATTAAAAAGTGGAAATAGGCAGACTTTTGATTCTGCAAACGGGAGTCAATTATTGATTAACGGGTTATATAGTCTGCTGTCAAACTCGAATAAAATACAGTAGACGATCGATCTCAAATTTAAAGAACTCACAGATCGCTTGCAAATAATTGAAATATTGGCCAAAAGAGACGTAGAAGTGAAATAGTACATTTTTATCAGAAAGGGTAAAAAATAGTCAAAAAGCGTAAATTCGTGTTTACCTGTTTCTGGACATCTGCATCGCTGAGCGCCATGGTTTACGGTTTGTGTTGACAAGGTAAGAGTTTAACAAAATCTTCAAGAGGATTCACTATTTCGTATAAATACAAAATAGAGAAGGAAACTGGAGTCAACGCCTATGAAGCACAACCAATTTTCTGCAGGTCTGATGACGGTCATATGACTGATGCGCGCGCACCTCTCGCCCAAAAAATAACACTCATCAAAATAGTTACTGAAAACCCTCTTAAATAAGAATTAAAACTCTCCGACAGTTCTTTAAAACTATTTTCATTGCCATTAGCTGAAAAAAATACAACTTCTGAAATTTAATTGTGTTTGAGGTTATAATAAACTTCTGAGTTGAATCAAGTTGTAGAGTTTAAAACACACGTACTTGAAAATCTGAAAACTTAAAGTCGCGGG
This sequence comes from Acraspis erinacei, assembly GCA_035041075.1. Taxonomy (NCBI): domain Eukaryota; kingdom Metazoa; phylum Arthropoda; class Insecta; order Hymenoptera; family Cynipidae; genus Acraspis; species Acraspis erinacei. The sequence continues at coordinate 77,691,961 of JAWWLR010000092.1, read as the reverse complement.
AATGTCTCGAGAAAATACCTAATAATATCTATTCTATCTTTTCAACCAGATTATTTAATAGAAAATTCAATTATATAGCCGTAATTTGATTAATGTTGAGTCTGGACATTAAACAAATTCACATAGCATAATTACGGCGCGTACAAATTGGGTTCCCTCTGATCGGGTAGGTTCTCTTAACTTGTCAAACTCTTTCAATATCATGATATTTTAGTGCTCAATATCATAATTTCCAGTAAAAATTGTAGTTTCAAAAATACCGTAAGACGTCTCGAAATAACTTTAAAGCATCACATTTCTCTAGGAATTACGGCGTGGCGTATGAATGGATGTGAAATGAAGTGAACTGAAGCACATTCTATTACGAAAACCTGGAGTCAAAAGTGAATTTAAGGTTATTCAACTCTAATAAAATCTATCAGTGAGCGTATATTATATAGCGTAAATTAGAGTGAAGACATAATGAATATCAGCACAAATTAAAGCAAAATTCGCAATTGAATCTCAAGTCAACTCTCGACTATTTATATTTGTTCCATTTTAAAAGAAACTCTAAGATTTTTGTGCCCGAATCAGTTAAAAGATAAAATTATGGGGATTTAAAATATTACAATTATTTAAAATTAGACACGTTTCCGCTTTTCGGGATTTAAATAGTGTTTTAAGAATGTAAGGTTTTATATATTAAGGCGCGAAAGTTTTAAATATTTCAAAAATGCTATAAAATATTAAGTTTGAACATTTATTTCTATATTAATATTAACATTAATTTATTGTCATACAAATATTAATATAAATTACGAAGTGTCTCATCGTCCTGAAATTCGGGATGAATAGTCCAACATGTTTCATTAGCTGGGCTAATCGTCCCGAATTTGTGGTCACAGAAACAATGTAAAGTCACACCCCTGTCCCTATAGTTTTTAATTATGTATCTTATAATATATTCTTAAGGAATTTGAGGAATTTCACATTTATCAAATTAATTGATTTTCATTGTTTCTTTTCAACAAATTTTATATAATATTATTTTAAAATATATTTTCAAGATGTATGGAGCGTATAAATTTAACGTTATAGTGCTATATAGAATAGTTCTAGATGTTATTACTTACGATATATTTTCTTATCAAAAACCATGAATGCTATAGAGGTGAATATAGTTTAGAGTGGACGTAGTTGAATTTTTACTATATTTTTAAATTAACCCTCGTGTTATTAAACGATTTAAATTGGCGTACGAGAAATACTAAATTTTCTGGAGGTTCGTGTACAATTCGAAGAATGTTCTTATGACAATTCCTTCGAACATAGTTCGAGAACTTCGGGTACAGAATTATATAAAAAAAATTAAATGATTAAAAACAATTTTTCGTAAGGCTTGAACAGTTTTTAATGTTATTAGAGAAAAAATTTAAATATAACTAAGGAATGTCTAGGAAAATTAAACTAAGTCTTTAATTTGGACCAGAGGACAAAGCTCTTCATTTATGCATGGTATAGGTATTCAATTGAAATAATACTTATTGAAAAATACTTCTAGTCTGGACTTTTTCGAGATTCTTTTTACTTTAAAAATAATATAATATTTCAAGCATCAATGCTATGAAATTAGCAGGTGAGAAGAATTCTGAAGTTGATTGAAAGTTACTCATTCAGAATTAAATAATTTAAAAATGAAGTATTTTAAGTTTAAAAGGAGAATGTTTTACAAGCAAAAATAAATTATTTCGCTTATCTTTCGAGATTACAAATTATTTTTGTATTTAAAAAGGAATTGTTCAAACACAGGCTGTAATCTATTCAATCAATTCGCAAGAGGTTGAGCTAACTCTTTGGGATTGGGATTCAAATATTCCTGGTATTCGATTTGATGACTTCCTGGGAAGGTAGTTGAAATTATTGCATGATTTCTTGGTTTGCCGTTGGAAAGCAAAATAATATCATATTACACTAATAGTCGATGCTCTAACAACGAACTTAATTATTATCGAAGCTTTTATTCTAATCCGAATATTCCCACACCCTGTGTTTTGTTACATGGAGAATTTTAATGACATTTTTCTGGTTTGAGAGTTCGATCTGCATTAATACAGAATTTGGGTCCCATCGTAACTTCTCAATTTTATTATGAAAATATCCTATCAAGTCTCAAATCTTCTCCAAACCGAAGGCTTCCAAAATTTGATAAATATTCAAATTATTTTATCTGGTATTTTATTTTTGATGTAAAAAGGTAAATTTAAGTTATCTAAATGAGAATTCTTTTCAGTTTTATGTTTGCAACTTGAAGAGACATGAGAAGTGAATTTATTTAGTTTGATAACATAATTCAATAAGTCAATAAAATAAATTTAATTAAAGCTTATGTGTGGTGGCAGTTTATAGTTGAAGAGGGCTTGGGACCCAACTGCAAGATGGTTGCTCGCCTATTTGACAAAGACAAGACTGGTCAAGATGATCATCTCGGCAGGTATTGCAAATTGCACAAAATCCCGAAAAAAATAATGCAAGGGTTCAATTTTAGAATAGATTACCGGATACTGGTTCCTTTTCAGTTTTAGATTTTAGACATTATGTGCACGATTCATTTTTACCAATTCAGTTTCAAAATTACCCTAGAGTCGCCAATTTATAAATTTGTCTTGTATGTTATGCAAATTCCTTTGCGTCCTAGCCACATTTTGAATACCCTTTTGTAATTAAAATAAATATATATATGATTTATTTCCATTTTTTTATTATTAAAATAATTAATTGCCAGAATTATATTTATCGTGCTTGGATCGAAAAACCGCACCACTTAGCATTTTTGTAATTTTGCACGTCGAACCTTACTTTGGAGAGGAAGTAATATTTTTAATATAATGCATTTTTATTTATTTTTTATTTGTAGCATGCCTCGTGCTTTTGATTAATTGTGCAAAAAATTAAATCCGCTCGCATTGCTGCTCTAAGTGTAATTCCTACACGATTTTATGTGCCCATTTGTCTTCATTTTCATCAGAATGTTGTGTTAGTGAAATTGTTGTGGTTTGAATTTTACTGATTAATTCTTTGTAATTAACAGGGCGACGATCGAAGTTAGTCGAGTCAAGAAGATGGGAACTCTTGATACTGTGAGTCTGAGAATAAAATTCACTTATTTAAAGTTGGATAAACAATTTTTTATCTGTTTTTATTTTTTATAGTGGGTTTCTTTGGAGTTAGTAAAACATGGAATGGTTCACTTAAGACTTTCCTGGTTTCAACTTTCAAACAAAATTTCTGACCTTCCAGCTGTAGGTTTCACCCTCAATATTTGTTTACCTCAAATTTTAAGATTTTATATAATACTACAGTATTTGAACAATATTTTTAGGCTTTGAAGGAAACTCAACAACTGAGAGTAACTTCCATGAGTACAGCAGTTCTTATTTTGTACATCGACTCTGCAAAAAATTTACCGGTTAGTGCGTTGTGTTTTAAATTTAAAAAGAAAGATTTTATATAGAAAAAGTTAGTAGATTTAAGATTTTTCTTAAGTGAACTTGACAAAGCATTAAATAGATCGGAATTAATTCAGATTTCAGTTCTAATATAAGAAAAGATTTTAAATGTATAAAATTGTTTTCCATCCTTTAAATTTAAATAAATTGCAATTTTAAACCTTCTAGTCAAATTTTTGGCTGTATCCTTGGTTAATTCTAAATCGCTTTTAAATTTATATGTTTAGCATGGAGGTACTGATGTGACCCTTGAAATGTCACATTTTATAAATTAAAAATTAGAAACAATTTTTCATTTTTTCCTGTGCTTACTTATATGTAGTTATTTATTTGTTTTGTAAATATTATCGATTTGCAGTGTATTCGAGGAAATAAACAACCGGATGTTTATTTGGAAGCCAGTGTTGGAGGGAAAACGGAAAGGACTGTTACAATATTGAGATCCTGTGATCCAGTTTGGGAACAAGGATTTACTTTTCTGGTAGCTAATCCTGAAACTGGAAGCATGAATTTCCAGGTAAAAAATCAAATATGTAATTGTTAATCTAAATTATAAATTAAACTTGAAATATGTGGGCGTCCGCATGAAAAGGGCCCTCGTGGCCCGTTCCAGTACAGGAGATGTTTAAATTTATCCAAGTCAAGGTAAAAATGATTCTTTTCGGGTTTGAGCTGAGGATGATTGTAGAACCTGTACTGAATCTGTTGTCACTATACTCATGTCACGAAAGCAAACGCAAGTGGGTATTTAATTCTTGTGCGAAGAAATATTATAACACGTGCACTTACGGCTTTCTTCAACTTCAGAAGCATTTTTTTCAAATAGCGGTATTTCGAATTTCCAACTTAAAAAGTATTTGGCTTAAATTGCTGAGAATTTATCCAGGTGCATAACTGTATGCATTATTATAAATAGGAAGTAGGCATTGATATTTTAACTAAAAAGTACTTATATTCTAAATCACTTTTTGATAGATTATGGACGAGAAAACGGGAACGACAGTCGGAACAATGAACTACAATATTTCTACTTTGATGGAAAGACCTAATCTGGATT
>JAWWLR010000092.1:77669492-77687316 GCA_035041075.1 Acraspis erinacei | reverse complement strand
ATGACTAACTAGCATTTATCTTGATTTCCGGCTAGTCATCCCGAAATTCGGGATGACTAGCCCAAGATAGAGAAAATGCTATTTATCCCGAAATTCGGGACGACTAGACGCAGCCTACAAATTAATATAAGTATTGAATCCTAAATCAATACGATTTGAAAGTGTGTAGTGGATTTTTTTGCTGTTTTAGAGCATCTTTTTTTTCAAATTACAATGGGAACATTTTATGTTAGATGTCCAAATTCGATCGTTTGATTCTTGGTTTTATTTTCACGAATTTTATACATTAATTAAATTTGTTTTCTGAGCCAAATTTCAAATTTTGTAAGTTAATATGTTTTAAAAATATCAAAAATAAATCAAAATCCCCATTTATTTATCGTAAGCTTCATAGTCTTTTCCTCCTTTCCTCTCTTTTCACATTTTTCTCATTTTTCACTTATATACGAGATGAATGATTAGAACCCAATTAGAAGATCTGATTATTTGATAAAAAATGTAATTATTTTGATGAAAATTGCTAAATCTTCTTAGAAAGTCATTTTTTTGATAGACAATTCAACTTTTTGGTAGACAATATAACTATTCCGGTAGAAATTCAACTATTTGATTAACAATTAATTTTTTTGTTGAAAAATCGACTGGGTTGGAGACAATTCGTCTTTTTGGTTGGAAAATTCAAATATTTTGTTAAAAGTTGAACTACTTTGTTAAAAACCATTTCTTTATTTTAAAATGTAACGCAATGTAATGTAATGTAATTTTGTTTAAAAATTCATTTTTCAATGAAAAAAAAATTAATGCTAATTTAATTTTTCCCGTTGATGATTCATAATATAAGTTAAAAGTTCATCTCTTTGCTTCAAAATATATCTATTTTTATGAAATTTTCTTTTGTTTTGTTGAAAATGAATTTGTTGACTGAAGATTTCATTATTCCAGTAGCAGATTCATCACATAAGTTGACAATTTATTTCTTTTTTCGAAAATATATATTTTTTGTTGAAGAGTTGTCTTTTTTAGTACACAATTATTATTCATGGTAGAAAATTGAAACATTTGGTTTAAGCTTGTGTTATTTTTTGTTTACTGCAATATCGCTGTTTTTTGAAAATTCTAATTTTTTGTTCAATATTCTTGTTGTTGGTGTGAGACTTCATGACTTTTTAAAAAAATGTTACATATCTTGGCTAGAAATGCAACTGTTTGCTAATTTGAATCAGTAAAATTGTTTACTAATATCGTAGCAAAAATCACTTCAATCAATATCAATGATATCGCCTCCACTTGTTGAAATTAGTACTTGTATTATTATTTGGACTTAAAATAGAAATCTTTTGTTGTTTAAATATCAGCTATTATATTTTTTTTGAGAATTGATCTGTTCTGGTAGAAAAATCGTATTTTTGGTACCAAATTAATATTTTGGGTTGAAAATTCAACTAATATTTGGTAAAAATATTCATATATATTTGATTGAAAAGGCAATACTTTTACTTGGAATATTAGGAAACTTTTAAACTTTTTTCTAATGAAACGTTTAATTCTTTCACGAAACTTTCAATGTTTCAGTGAATCCTTTCATTGTCTCATATCCCCAGACTAAAAAATTTTGAACCTACTTAAATTTTTAAGAAGTTCAAAAATCCAACAAATCTCAAATAAAATTAAACTTATAATTGCAGCTCTCATTCAGAACGTTGCTATTAAAACGATGAAATTACCTGAAAAATAAAATTTGGCAATAGAAATTTCAATCTTAAGTACGGAAGTACTGGTGCCGCCATGCCACTCCTCCCGAACTTCTTCAAGTTTATTAAAAAAAAATCAAAGCAAAATTATGAAAAACTTTATTTCTCACATACTCAAATATTATTTTCTAGTGTTCTACTCCAATTTTTCCCTCTAGGATCTAAATACATAGTATTCGGAAGAATATAATCCGAAAAATTAATAACTAAAAACGGCTTTCTTGCTATTATGACTTTTATTCATTTACACAGTCCGTTTTTATATGCCCTCCGTTTATTTCTATGAAGCAAATACATAATTCGATTTTTTTATTTAAACATCCCATTCCATTTCGATACAGACATGCACGAATACCATCACCGGAACTTTAAAGTTTTGTCGCGCATGCGTGTCCGAAAATATTCCAGGTAAAAAGGTCTATTTAAATCTCCCGCCATACCACAGTCGGTAAGATTTTGTGTACGAAAATCCCTAGAATCTAGAGACATTACCCCCACCCCACAAGGAAGATCCATGCTAGTCGCAAAAGAACAACCAATAACCAAACCAAGTGTTGGAAAAAGTGATTGTCCAAAACAAAACGCATCGCTTTGTAAAAATTAGTTCGGAACTTACAGTTAATGATGAATTCGGTTGAATTCTATTGGCAGTGATTTGCAGTTTGTACAGATAAAATAGGTAATGGTATTTTGGTATCTTAAAAATCTCGGGGTCCCGAATTGCTTGCACTATAACCTTTGTTTCCTTATGCCTGTCACTTGACCGTGGCCTGGGTAAATGTTAGAATCATCGTCCGCGGGAGTTTGTTTCCTCGATTTTTGACTTTTTGTGACCCATGTGACGTTGACTTTCTCTCAAACCTCAATCCCAAAACGCTTTTTCGCAAAATAAGTCGGAAACTGTAACGTTGATTTTCCCCCCCACAAGCATTAGAAGCCAAGTAAGCTTTGTGTCAAAAAAGGATCCTGGTGGTTTGCAGTGCATGTTCAAAAGAAATTTTAAGTTCGGGAATACTCTTGGCTGGAATGCAGTAAGCATTATTTCTGTCTTTGTCTCTGTCGGAAAAGTAACGAATAGATCCAAAGTTATATTACATGTTCCAGAAAACTCATAACCAATAAATCCTCAATCCCATGCCACTAGAAATTGTATTTCAAGTCATTCAAAAATGTGACTTTCTTTATTTCAAAATAGTACTTGTCTGAATTTTTGCTTAAATCTTGTATGTAAAATTAACCTCACATTTAGGTATATTGAAGACAACAGGCAATTCACATTGTTACCATGCACAAAATTACTCCTGAAGATGACGTTGGACAAATTTCGATCTTCTTAAAGTGTTTTTAATTCATCTGGTTTTTGTGTGAACAGAAATATTGCGCAGTAACAAGTTTGTTTTTACACGAATCCATATTGATATTTGCATTCAATTGTAGTGTTTATTTAAAGTATTTCATAAACAGTGTGTTTATCTTGTTGGCTACAGTTGCGTTTTACAGTTGCCAACGTAAATTTTAAATATTTGCTGTCGAGTCATCTTTGTTATGATGTTAAATTAGTTACTAATAATTTTTCAAAGATTTTAGTTGAAGGCGTAAATGCAGATGAAAAGGGAAGAACAAATTAGACATTCAAATTTAATCTTAAATTTGCCTCTTAATATTTTCCAGGGAACCATAAGTATCTTAATAAGTTGTGGAATGGTATATGAATTCTAAAATGATCAGAAATTTGCAATATTTGATAATGAAATTATATATTTTAAACCTTTAACATTCATGGTCTTTTTAATAAAAACTCAATTCAAAATAGTTTTCCCAATTCTATAAAACCTTTCGATTTTCATGATTTTAATTTTTGGATTCTGTAAAATTCAGTTTAAAAATTGAAATTGTATTAATTCGATTAATTCAATTTCAGGACCGTAAATTTAAGGTACTTTTGAATTTAAAAAAAAAGCTTGTACTAAAATAGTTTAAAATGTGAAGTTGTTTTAAGTTTTCAAAAAACGTTTGTTCATTTTTTTATAGGTTGGAAATATATCACTTGTTTATTGTTTCAGCTTGAGTAGTTTTCAATACATTTTTTTAAATTTATAAAAGATGTAGGGAAAATGGATAGTCGTCGATTCCGGTTGAATGCTGATTAGAAAAAGTTATTTTTCTTCTTTAAACTTAAGATTTGACAGAAAAAATCAAATTTTCTCATCTTTCTCATATTTTATTCACTGATTTAAAAAAATAAACCATATAAGATAGCAAATTATATTTTTTTAATGCCTGTTTGTATACCAAGTCCTTCAATTTGAGCTATCTCCGAAGGAAATCAGCCAGGATAGTTGCCTAAAAACAAATTTTCCTTTTAGGATATTATAAGCCCTGTAAACAAAAGTGCACTTGCTAAAATTAATAATATATGTTAGAGTAATAAATACTAACCGAAATAACTCTGTTAATCAGGATGGTCATTGCAACAAGAAACTGGTAATGTCGGGAAAGGACAGGAAATTTTATTCTACTGTTACAATTTTTCGACGTTCTAGATCAAAATATTCAAATTTGAAATGTGTCAGTAATAATTTGTTAGTTCCAAATGCTTCATTCTGCCATTCTTTATTCTGAGCACAATGTTAAGTGCCTTCCATTAAAAATTGTTCAATTTCAAGCCTCGAAATTTATGTTTTCGTAAATAAATTTCAATTTTTCTGTTGGTGCGTTTCGACTTTGAAAGTATACAATTAAAAATGGTACAACATACAAAGCTTCCAGTTTAAAATGATATGTTTTGAATGCGTAAACTTGAAACATTTACGGCCAGGAATATTTTTTTGATACCCGAGAATTCTTTTTCTGAGATTGAAGTGGCCACCCGATTAGTCATGTAGATATTTGGGTAAAGGAGAGAGAAAATGTTCGGATGCAATGATGTAGGTAATATTTGGTAAATTGATGTATGTACATTTTAATAGTAAATAGAGATGGGAGTAATTATTTTGTTAATTAATATAAACGAAAAGTGTATTGAATTGCCCCAGCAGGTACTTTATAGTGGAGCCACCGGGCTATGGCCAACCTGAACTTTGAACAGCCACCTCGGAGTATCGCAAACGCAAGCCTAGCTACACGTGGGGGTGGTGGGGGGGTCCTAAGCTCGACGACCCTCACGGGTCATGTCACGCCTACCTCGGGCATGTTCTCAGGCTCATCGGCAAGCACATCAAGTACACCAAACACCTCGGTTATTGGTCCCAACGTCTACCCTGGAGCCACCAGTTCTGGAGGCGTCCAGCCTGCCGGGCATCAACCACAGCAACTTTCGCCTATGGGAAGTAGGGGACTCTTTGGTCAAAGGGCTTTCACTGACAGGCGTACAATGCCAGCTCTTGGGTCAGTTCTCTCATATTAATTATTATTAAAACCACTTTGACACCTAATAGAATCCAGGGTGTCTACCTGATTGGAAAATCGAAAAAAACTGGGATTTTTCATTTGATTGTGCTAAATTTAATATTAAAAGGACAAAGAGTGAGCGGTTGGCCTGGTTGACTTTTTGAGCCTTTTCTCCCTCTTTTTTTGAATTTAGATAAATTTAAGGTAAGCGAGCAGAATTCGATGAATACATTATTATCTTATTGTAAATTTTATTTTAAATTCGTGGTAAATTAAACAAAAATCAAACGAATTGAAGGCCATTCAAAAAGTGGGATGAAAAATCTTCTTGAACTTCAGTAACTTTAAAATGAGCTTAGAATGAGAATTCAAGGTGAGGTTAAAAGACTTCAGAATCAATCAAATAAAAACTTAAAAATTCCGAAAAATCCATTGAATTAAGTTGAATTGAGTAAATTTAGAAGAATTCAAGTTAATTAAAAAAGTTCAAGAGATTTCCAAAGAATTTAAAAGAATTAAGGATACATTAATAAGAATTCAGAGTGAATTCCAAATAATTTGCAAAAAATATTTGAAAATCTCTTGAAATCTTTGAAACCCTACACAATGCCTCATCGTGAGAGCTCTTAAAACTCTATAAAACCATTGAAAACCATTAAAATCTTTCCGGAATTCTTTAAAACCGCATGCAACTTTTTTTAAATCCCTTTAAATTAATAAAACCCTTGGAAATCCCTTGAAAATTTTTTAATATTTTGAAAATGCCTTGAAATCTTTGAAATTACCCTAAAATATTTAGAAGACTTTGAAATCCTTTCAAACTATTGAAATAAATTTTAAAAGTTCTGGGAATCTTTTAAAATTTCCTGAAATATTTCGAATGCCTGGGAATATTTCACAAGACGATTATATATTTCAAATTATTTTTCAATCCCATTAAATTACTGAAATCCATGAAACATTTCCGTGTAATCTTTAAAAATTTTGAAATATCTTGAAATTGCCAAGGAATTTGATCCTCAGGATCAGTTAGATACGAACTTTTTAATCATTGAATTCTTCGACAATCTGATAAAATCCTGTGAAATCTTTTTAAATATCTTAAAACCTTCTAGGGCCTGTAAAATCGTTCCATATCTTACGAAATTTAAAAAAGTCTTTATCCTAAAATATTTCAAATGCTTTAAAACCCCTTCGAATTAATGAAATTAATGAAAAATTTCTTGGAATGTTTAAAAGATACCCTGAAGTATTTCAAAAGAATTCAAGACAACTTAGAAATATGCATAGATCTGAATTCAATAGTAATTAACCCATGAGTTAGTTTATTGAAAGAAAAGTGACATTATTAAAATTTATAAAATCGGCTGCACATACGGTAGTATAGGGATGAAATCTCGAAAATGAGGTACTTTGGGGACCTCAACTGAATATAGGGTAAAACAGAGGATATAGGGACAGGTCTGTTAGGCCTGGAGATGGAATAGGAAATTTTTCAAAGTAATTATATAGAATTCTGAATTGTAAGGAATTACAATTCTAACTGGGGACAGGGAAGCATAATTCGCAGACCGAAAATATACAAACTTGACCGGGAATTTAAAGTCATTCACCAAGTCGACACTCTGGAATCGAATCTATAATAATACGAGTCGTATCCAAAAAATGTCCGAACTTTTCTTTATCCGAAAGTTTAAGAGTTCAGAGTTGCTAATGACCGAAGTGGCAACAATTAGACCTCCAATTTTTTTCGATCTTCAAATTACAGAAAGTTTAAATCATCAAATTGCGAGTTTTCTGAAAATTAATAAGCTGCAATAAATAACTCTGATTTATGTGAATAAGTTCCTGGAAATGCGATTACAGTTTCAGTGTTGCAACTTCAACCCTTTTGAAGGTTCGTAAAGAAAAGTTCACCCACGTTCTCAAACGACAAAAAATTGATTTTAATTCAGTTGGCTTGATTCTATAGTACGATACATTAGTTCAGATTTTTTAAGTGCGTTTGAGGAGTATCTTTGTGTGATGAGTTGGCAATTCTTTCAGAAACTCTAATCCAATGGGTAGTATGGGCAGTTTTGGAATACCTCCAAGCCGCAGCTACGGATCTCAAGGAGCGATCAACAACTTCCATTCGGTATTTGGCAGCGGAGGTGGTGGGGACACCAGTACACCTCCACTTTTGGACCTCTCAGAATTTCCCTCATTGACCAACCGGGGTCAGGGCGATTCTATGCCTCAGCCTAGTCCCATGCCGGGAAAGCAACCTTATGGTTAGTTCCACGAGATTCCAGAAATCTAGCACAGTCATTTTTTGTTACACGAACTACGATCTGCGATTCACTGTATTTTTGCGAGATTTCTCTCTACAACGTAAGGTGGAAATTTAAATTTCACAGACTGTTTATTTCTTTGTACATTTTGATTTAAGCTATTGATTTGAAAATATTTCACATTGCTCAAAGAGTTTAATTTTGATTTGATATTTTCTTTTTGTACTTGGTCGATATGCGTGTAATTTTAATAATCCTATGTTGCCCATTATCCTTTCTTTTGAGCATGAGTTATTCTTGAGTTCCTTTTGTTCCTTCGTAGTTAATTGTTGAGATTAGTCAATGTGAATGTGAAATAGTGCAAGCTTGTCCTTCTTATCTGTACAAGTCTACACACGTATATATTATTTTTAATCAATACGGATGTAGTCAGTTTTTGAATTAACTCTTACTTGAATTTCAGTCGGTATGGTGAAGCAGCCAACGTGTGAATCGAGTGAATTTACGATGAGCTCGGAAGACTTCCCCGCTCTGCCCGGAACTCAAAGTAGGGAAGGACCTTCGCCTGGAGGTGGCGTGTCGGGAGAAAAGGGTATGAATGTTGGTCTTGGTCCCGAAATTAGTCAAGACGTACTGCAAGCCAACAGAACACCAGGTTTGGAAAAGTCGCTGGCGTCCAAAAGAGGGATCCAGACCTCTCCTGATGGTGAGGATTTCATTTTTAATTGCTCTCCGGTTCAATGTCGAATATATTTAATATTATGACTGTTTTTTCTTTCTCAGGTAAAGTAACGAATATACCGTCGAGTATGGTCAAAGATCAATTCGGAATGGTGGGTCTTTTGACCTTTATTAGGGCTGCAGAAACGGATCAAAATCTCGTATCCCTAGCGTTAGGGCAGGATCTTACTGCGTTAGGACTTAATCTTAATTCTACGGAAAACCTCTATCAGAATTTTGGAGGACCTTGGGCAGAAACACCTTGTCGACCACAAGACATTGACTTTCACGTTCCACCAGAATATCTCATAAACGCTTCTATCAGGTATCTTTACATTTCAACGTCTAATTAAAAAAATTTATTGTCCCATTGTTGATAGAAATGTTGAACCTGATTGTGAGAAATACAGTCAAACCTGGATTTAATGTCAATTTTGGGATTGACGGTAAGAAAAAATCAAGGCTCTCATGCAGGGGCGTATGTGCAGTTTCCAGTGGGTTTGTGTGGAAAACTTTTCTGTTAAACGTTAACAGCATCTTGTTTAAAAGGAGAGCATTCTCTTGAATAACCGGTCCAGATACTGAATCGCCTTTGTTTCTCACTTGCCTAAACTATTCGAAGACAGCAGTATCAAAAAACACATTACTGTTTTCACCAAAACAACGCACCTCAACACTAAGTGGAAAGCACACACTTTTGCGTATATAGCGCGTTATTCACATTACGGAGTTTCACAGACAGATATACAAAGAAGTTATTTAACAGAAAATACCTTCATTTTATAAATATTAGATGAACTGTCCACGAAAAACACAGCTTTCACTATTCTCACGTCAACACTTGACAGTTTGAGATTCAAAACATTGCAGTCGGACTCTGATGTCTGAACTGAATCTGAATCCAATAATCTTCTCTCACGCATCCCCGCCGCGTGGCATCTGTTATTGGAAACATTAAATCAGGGTTGCTACAAAACCTGGGAGACATGGAAAAAAGTAGACATGTAATTTTTTTCAAAATTATACCTGGAAAACCTGGAAAAGTCATGCAATGTTGTAACCTGCCTCTTGTAGCAACCCTGTAAATGGGGGATGACTAAATCCAGGCTTGACTGTATATTATTGTATTAACATTTGTTTAAATGCAAATACTAAGCGTAAATCAAAGGAATTTCAACAAGAAATATTTTTTATTTTAAAAACACCAAACTGTAAAAAATAACTACCCGATGCTTCATATCTTCGAATTTTTTAATTGTGCAGTATTCTTTTCTTCAGGGAGAAACTGGCTCCTGTTAAACTAAATCGGTATAAGGACGATCTCCTATTTTATATGTTTTATACGAATGTTGGAGATGTACTGCAACTCGCTGCGGCGGCAGAATTGTAAGTTTTTAATTACAATTTATTATAAGGTTGAAAATCAAAAAGTTGATTCCGTCGTGTCCCTGGAATATTATACGCTTGCCTTTAGAAGCATAATTTTCTTAATTGCAGGATTTTATTGAGTATGAAAATAAAGTCGGTTAAATGTGAACAAATGCCATCCGGTATGTTTTCAGAATTAAAAAATAAAACTTTATTTCTCGTTTCCAATTATAGTTTTAGAGTTATAATCACTTTTTAAATTTCCCGAGTGTTTTTGTCGTCCGGTAACAAAACTGTACTGTATAATTGTTTAATAATTGAAGATTATTGATTGTACTTCGATTCTATAAAAAAAACTTGATTGATAGGTTAATCCAGACTAAAAAAATTCTTTAAAATTACAAAAATTGTCTTGAATAACCTTGTCATATTGCCCTTCCAATTTAAAAATTATTTCTAAACATATTGCTAATAAACAAATATAAAAATATGAAACTAATTGATTCTTTATTAAAACTAGAAAAGAAACAATATGTGTAATATAATAATAATATATGTGACGATATTTTTGATAATTGATCAAAATTGAAGATACTAACATAACCTATTGTTTTTCAAATATTATAAATCGATACCTGCATGTTAAAAAAAACCTCTCTTGGCATGGTTGCCTAAAACGACCACTCTAGTGATGGTCGTCTAAAACTCTAAAAGAACCACTCCATTTTGTGAATTGGCCCCTCGTTTTATTACGCATACTTACATAGCAAACAGCAGATAGTTTTAATAATTATTACTCTCCGGTTTAATATATTATTTTAATATATTTGGAATTCACGGATTTGAAGTAATTCACAGAATTCAAAGAATTCACGGAGTTCAAGGGATTCACGGGATTTATGGAATTCAAGCAATTCACGGAATTCAAGAAATTCTCAGAACTCACGGGTTTCAAGGAATTCTCGGATGTCACGTAAATTACGGAAATCAGATAATTGAAGGATTTCCAGCAATTGGCGGAATTAAAAGGATTGACAGAATTCAAGGAATTTACGGAATTCGCCTAAATTACGGAATTCAGGAAATTGAAGGATTTCACGGAATTCAAGCAATTTGCGGAATTCGAGCAGAATAACCGATTTCCTATTAATATCACGTCTAAATGTTAAAATTTGTGAATATTCTATAATTGAAAATACTAATATTTTGTGTAAAATGCTAACGTACGCGAAAATCGTTAAAAATTATAAACCTTTAAAATTTATAATGCCTATTGTTTAAAATTAATGACTGATTTACTGTGAAAATCGTTAACATAACGCGTTACTGTTAAAAATGACAAATCTTGTTCGTTCTTCAATGATTTTTGTTTAAAAAAAAAACAATGTTAAGTAACATAACCTAAATATGTTAAAAAGTTGTGATTTTTCTTTTGAATCTATTTGTTTATTATTATAATTACCAATAAATTAAAATTAAATTAAAGTTTAATTAAATTAAAATAAAGTTGTTGAAAAATTGAAATAATCTTTGAAACATAATAATTTTTTTATCAAAAATATCAATAATTTCTGATGAAAAATACTAACATAGCAGACTAGAAAATTGTTTACAATTTCCAATATTCTTCGAAATCTAATAGCTTTGGTCGAAAGCAACAGATTTCCTATGAAAAACGTTAATGTAAACCTGAAACAGTTTAACAATTTCAAATCTTCTAATTATAATGATTTTTGTTTCAAAATACCAATCTTCGACAAAAGCACTATAATAAACAATTGTTCATATATTTTCAACCTTCTTCAAATTTTAATGATTTTTCTTTCCAAATACAAATTTTTGGTGTAAAACGCCAACGCAATATAAAATTATTTAGAAATCATGAACCTTTAAAATATAAGGATAAACACAAACAAAGCGGAAAAATGCAAATTGTTGAAGAAATTGTCATCTAATAATTTTTTATTCGATTTTTTTGAGTGGTGCGCTGGCAATACTTTTAGGCTGACATTTATTCAAATGAACGGGGAAAATACAAATTTGATTTAATTAAAAATGTATTGAAATATTGTTATGGATATTTATAGTGATTATTGAAATTAAGGCTTGATTGAACTAAATTATAAAAGTTTATATTTCTTTATAAAGATAGAATATAATTTATTTGGTTTTATGATGAAACCTCGGTGGAAAATTAAGACGTTTATAAAAACTATTTATAATATGTAAAATATTTATTGTTGCAAATATGTTGAATATTTCTAACTATTTATATTATAAAGAATAAGAATTATAGACTAAATAAATATTGACGACATTGTAGAATAAAAAAGCGTATTTGTGAACAATATTTAATTAGTAGAAAATAGATAATACCATTTGAAACACGGTATCTACATATATAATTTTAAAAAATATTTATTTACATTTGTGATCGCCCGACCCTAAAATTCTTAACGGATCTTGATGTTTTTTTTTTTTAAATAGCCGTAAGTTTTCCAAGTGGAACGATTGACTGTTCATATCTTACTTAGGCGAAGCAAAAAGTTGTTGCTTCACACCAAAGTTTACTTTTTTTTATATAATTCAGTGAAACAATTTATTTTAAGTCTTAAATGTATTCAAACAGGTCATAAATCAATTTAATAACTAACTAGAAACAATTTCCAGTTGGTTAGAACAGGACAAATTTTTGTTTAAAATGTTAAAAGCAAAGAAACAATACTTGTTAATTATAAACAATTTTTAAAAACAAAATTCACAGTTTAAACATTTTTTTCATGAATATACTTTATTTTCTTTTTGCGAATCAACTTGAAATGTCTTAACAAAGACTCCGCTATCATATTCCTAATAATGAAAAAAACTGTTACTTATATAAAGAATTTTCTTTTTGCGGAATCAACTAGAAATTTTTTTCCAAAGATTCTTTGCATTTTAAACATTTTTTTTCATGAATATACTCAATTTTATTTTGGCGAATTAACTTGAAATTTCTTTCATTTTTCGGAATCAGCTAGAAATGTGTTTCCAAAGACTCTTTGTAATCATATTTTTCTAGCAAAACAAAAACTTGTGAAGTACATAAACCATTTTGTTAAACAAATTTACATTTTAAACATTTTTTCATGAATATGCTCAATTTTATTTTGGCGAATTAACTTGAAATTTCTTTCATTTTGCGGAATCAGCTAGAAATGTGTTTCCAGACTCTTTGTAATCATATTTTTCTAGGAATACAAAAACTTGTGAAGTATATAAACCATTTTTTAAAAACAAATTTACATTTTAAACATTTTTTCATGAATATATTCAATTTTATTTTGGCGAATTAACTTGAAATTTCTTTATAAAGACTCTCTGCTGTCATATTCCTCATAATGAAAAAACGGTTTCCTTTTGCGTAATGAACTAGAAATGTCTTTCCAAATATACTTTAAATCATATTTTTCTATAAAAATAATACTTTTGAAGCATATAAACAATTTTTAAAAACAAATTCACATTTAAATCAGTTTTTCATAAATAGGCTTTACTTTTCCTTTGTAGAATCAACTAGAAATATCTTTATGAAGACTCTTTACTGCCATGTTCTTCATAGAAATGATGAAAAACGTAGTTTCAATTTTTTCGAGAAATAATTAAATTAATGCCTTTCTTAAAGCATAACACTATTAAGTTTATTTTTTTTTATGAAATTGAAATATTTCAAGAGTAATCTATTTAACGGCATTTTTTAACTTTCGTTACCGATTTTAATTCTATAAAATATTTTTATTTATGTACATTTATTCCAAAACTATTTGCTCTAAATTTTAAGTGGTTAAAAAAAGTAAATGATCTTTTACAGCCTGAAAAAATGCATTCTCTGGTTGCAGTAAGCACTCAAAGTTGATGATGGGCTCATCTGAACCAGTGTGGTTTTTACGTTCCATACAGGAAGTGTGCTGATTTAAGGTTAAAAATGCTCAATTCCAGTGAAAAAAGCACAAATATTTCTCAATTCGCTTAAGGTTTTCTATAAGTTGTAGATTTAATTTTCAAAATTTTAAATGTAAGCTCTAAAGCAATTTAAGTAAATTAAATGGTTTTCGACAACAATGTTTCAAATATTTTCGATGTATTTACCAATAATTAGTAACATCACTTGTTTCAGATAGGAATTAATTTACATAATTAAATTTAAATGTAAAAATATGACGAAAATAAGAATTAAATGGTTTATACCAAGATTGGCATTATATATGAAAAAAATTATTATTATAAAATAAGAACGTACTTCTTCATCTCGAAAATAATTATTTTCACACTGTAATTAATATGAATTTAAAAAATTTGGTATGTTGATCTGAAATACTTTTTTTTCATTCGATTGAAATTCAAATAATTCCAACTTTTTGATTTCCATCCACACGTAATCGATTGCTTGTTCGATAATCTAAAAAAAGCCTACTTTTGTCCAAAGTCGTACGACTTTTTAAAGTAACTTCTGTGCTTTCAGATACAGTAGAGAATGGCGGTATCACATGGAAGAAAAAGTATGGATAACGCAAGCGCCGGGGCTAGGATTGGTTGAGAAAACCGGAACGTATGAGCGTGGTACTTATTATTACTTTGATGCACAAAATTGGAGGAAGGTAGCTAAGGAGTTCCATTTAGATTATTCGAAACTGGAAAGTAGACCACATCTTCCTCCCTCGTTCCATCCGGCCCAGCCTTGACTACAAGTAAGAATTTAAATATCAAAAATATTCTTCTTTTAACATAAAAAATCCAAAGTACAATTTTAAACCCATTTCTTTATTTAAAAACTTCAACCTCCATTAGTTTTCTCTAACCCACAGTATAAATTACCAAGTACTTTTTAAACAAAAAATTTATATTTGCCAAAAAGTCAAGAATTGAAAACTCATTAACTTTTTGTCAAGATAGTTTAGACTTTTAAAGATTATGCAGAAGTAAAAAAAATACTTAATCGTTTTCAGATCTGCCTGCAGACCGTTGTGCTGCCTCTAAGCTGGAAGCAATTCAGCAATTGTATAAATGAACAAATTTAATAATCTTTAATAAAAACAAGAAATTCAATAAGTAATCAATAAAAGTCCTTGCTAAGAACGCCAATCTACTTTTCCATATCGTAGGCGATATCCGAGTCTTCGAAGTTCCTTTTGCCTCCTCTTTTATTTTGATTTCTTTTTGTCCGCAAAAGAACTTTTTTAAATGCACTTTTTTCAATTAGACTAGAATCAGCTTCTCTGCATTCTGTGCTAGACTAATCACACTGTCAGATGCTTTTATGAATTTGTTTTCTATATAATTGCGACTGTTTGGTTCCGTTTCCTCGAGAAAATACCTGTGATTATTACAGTGATTGTTAAGTGTCAATACATTTTGTATGCAAATACTCTCAGTTGAATAAGTTTCCTACCTATAATTCACCATTATTCCAAAACTATTTTCCGTTCGTCGAGGCGAGGGATCAGCCATCCAGTTTATTCTCCACATTACGGCACCGTTGCGAAGATGAAAATTTGCTGTGAAAAGTTGCTTTTTAATTTTCATAGATAGATTGATGAAAAAAAACAAACAAAAAAACACAGCGAAAGAAAATGAACTTTTGACAGACCGACGTTATTTAAAGCGTAGTTTCGTCTTTTCTCTCTGTACAAATACCAAGCGCAAGCTCTCATCAATGGTTCTTTAAAAACTGCCACTAAATTCTCATCATTTGTCCATAATGAGTTGTTGAATAGTCTTCTCAAATCTAAGAATAAATCTGTAGATTTGAGGATTTCTTTTAGTCTTTCTTGTTCACAAGCTGTAAATATTTTAGCAGGATCTGCAAAGAGTAGATTTTTTTTAGATATCTTTTTTATTTTAAATATAATTGACTGAAAGTCTACCTTGTTTTATTTTTTCGATAACCCACATTCGGAAATTCGGTATTGGCGATAGAGTAGATAATTGATCAATCATCGGAAATTCATTGGTTACTTGTTTGGCGACTTCTTTGATCAAATAGTTACCGAGTTCTATACCCTGTGATAAGGTCGATGATTAAAACATTGTAAAGTCAAAACGAAGAAATAAAGATTTCGTAAATAAGGATTCCTTCATTTTTACTGTGAGATATGAGTGAGGATTGTTTGAGAGAGTTTAATACATTTTTTCTTATCTTTATTGTCAGTTTGATTTTTGGGTTCAAATTTTATTACCTGTAGACCTTCTTGAGTAGAGGCTATCGAGTAAAATATCGCTGCTTTTATTTTAGACTTGTCTTCTTGAAGAAATGAAAGTGGAACTTCTGTTTTTCCTAGTATTCTCTTTTCTGCGATTTCAATTCCTTTCACGCTATCTGTTCGTAAAGATAATAATTCCAACAAAAAATGAGTACAAAATATTTCATGAAACCAAGAAAAATATTTACTAGTAAATATACCATTCAATAGAATATTGTAAAATTTACAGGATGTCGATTTCGCGGGTGATTTAAAATTCCTGGTTCAATTATTAAAATTTTCCTTTTCAAGAAAAAGAAAATAATGTACTTGAAATAATAAAAATATTTAGTTTGAGGGTTGGTAATTAATTTTTTTATACTAGGCTGTCGGAAAATATAATTTTTATTTTTCTTAGTACAATCGGTACCCTTTTTTAGAATAATTAACCTGGCAAACCTGGAATTGTCAGGGAAATTTTTCGAGAATGTGCTTCAATTTGGTTTAATTCGTAAGATTAAATTAAATAACAATGTTTCTTCAATTGTAAAAGTAGCTTTATATTACTGGATTTAACTATTTTATTTTAAAAAAGGAATGTTGGATGGGAATATTTTAAACTGAAAATTTATAATTGTTATTTTCAGTTTGAAATTTAAGTTTTTGGTTGAAAATTCATGAATTTTCTTTAAAATTCCTATTTTTGGTAGAAAATTAATCTTCTTAGTTGAAAATTCATTTTTTCGCTATAAAATTCAACAGTTTGGTGGAAATTTTCTCTCTTGACTGAAGAATCTTATTTAGCTGAAAGTTCCTATTTTATGGTTGAATTCAACGGTTTTTTATTTAAAATTAAAACCTTTTTGGTTGAAATATCAACGACTATATTTTTTGAAACTTAAAATATTTTGTTGGAAATTCTTTTTTCTTTTCTCCTCTTTTTTCCGCCGTTTTAGTTGAAAATTCATCTCTGGTTGAACATGAACATTTTTAACTGAGAATTTAACTTCATTTTTTAATTGAAAATTAATGTTTTTTAGATAAACTTTCACGTGTTTTATTACTCAACTATTTTGTTAAAAATTATTTTTATTTTTGGTTGATAATTTAACTGCTTTGTTGAAAATTCGTTTTTTGTTGTTGAAAATTTAACTATTTTGTTGATAGTTTTTTTGTCGTTTTAAAATTAATTTTTTCTTTGAAATGAAATATTAAAACCTATTTTGGTTGAAATATCAACTACTATATTTTTTGTTCAGAATTTATCTTTTATGGATGAAAATTCAACAATTTGGTTCAAAGTTACACTTTTTTGCTAAAAATTCATTTAAAAAAAATAAAGATTAATCATTTTATTAGAAAATTTATCTCTGGTTGAAAATTTAACCGTTTTGTTCAAAAATCGTTTTTTCTTGCTTTA
The DNA here is from genome assembly GCA_035041075.1 of Acraspis erinacei. NCBI lineage: Eukaryota > Metazoa > Arthropoda > Insecta > Hymenoptera > Cynipidae > Acraspis > Acraspis erinacei. Next base: position 77,670,176 of record JAWWLR010000092.1, on the reverse strand, counting down.
AAATTGATCTCTTCGGTTGAAAATTTAATTATTACAGTTGAAACTTAAACTAATTTGTTGGAAATTCTTTTTCTTTTCTCCTCTTTTTTCCATCGTTTTATTTGAAAATTCATCTCTAGTTGAACATGAACATTTTTAACTGAGAATTTAACTTCATTTTTTAATTGAAACTTCATGTTTTTTAGTTAAAATTTCACGTGCTTTATTACTCAACTTTTTTTGCTCAAATTACAATAATCACTTAATAAAAAAATATCAATTTCTCTTTTAGCATTCTATGTTTTTTACAGAGTTAAAAATTATTTTTATTTTTGGTTGATAATTTAACTGCTTTGTTGAAATTTTTTTTGTTGTTGTTGAAAATTTAACTATTTTGTTGAGAATTTTTTTGTCGTTTTAAAATTAATTTTTTCTTTTAAATGAAAAATTTTACTATTCCTGTTGAATATTCCACAATTTTAGTTAAAAATTGATCTTTTTACTTCAAAAATCAACTATATGGTTTAAAATTCATGTTTTACCCGGCAAAAACCTGGAAATGTCGGCCCATTTTTTCCAGAGTTTGAGTAGACACCCTGAATTAGGGACCAGAAATATGTAAATTTAAAATTTAAGACTGATATTTACCAGGAATGGTATCACACAAAGCAGTGTGTAAAACAACTAATGGTTCTCTAGGCATTG
>JAWWLR010000092.1:77533546-77543719 GCA_035041075.1 Acraspis erinacei | reverse complement strand
TATATTCATTTATATACATATATATATATATAGATCAGTGTCTTGGTCAAAGTACATTAAAGTTATTTAAAAGGCAAACATGACTTTTAGTCTTATATATGTATTATATTATATTATATATTTCTTTATAAGCTAAATATAAATTTTTAAGAAAAAGTTAGAAATACGAAACTAACATAACAGGTTTTGTATTTTAAATATTCGAAATTTTCATGCCAGAAAATGAAGTGTATTTAAATATTGGAATACGTAAGAGAGGGAAAATTTTTTAATTTATTTTCTGAGTATAGAAAGCGCCAACTGGTGTTGGATATAGTTTGAATCTAGGGGGCGCAATCGTTGAAATGTCAGAACACGACCTCTTTAAAGGAGTGTTTGCTGCATACATTTATGTATGTACTGGGAGCGAAATCGTATTTGCTGCAACAAAAAAAAACTCTGTTTCACCTTTGAAACCATCTTTGATCCAAGCCTCCCCTATTTTTCTTTTCTAAGTTTGCTCTTTTTCTCCTGATGAATTTTTTTCGAGAGAAGTTTAATTATTTTCTTTTGGTATTTATCAAAGAAAGTAGATAGAAAATAGAATTTTGTAAAAGTGAGTTTTTATTCTTGGTTGTTTCAAAATTATTTCACTGTAAGTTAAAAATAGAAAGTATAAATTTTTCTGCAACCCACAAAACTTGTCTTTGGATTTAATTTATATAGCTGGAGGTCTATTACGTAACTTTCTCACCTCACTTAGACTTCACTTTCACTGACACATTAATTTTTTTCTATTTTTTATCTACAGTTTTCGTCAATTTTTTTCCGTAAAAGTGAAGTACAAGTGAAGAGAAGAAGTTACGTAATCAACTCCCTGAAATTTTATGCTTGCTTTTTATAAAAGGAGATGGTGACAATTCGTCAGCGAAAGCTGAATAAAAATTACGATTCAGTTCTTTAATTATTCAGTGCTTTGTTTAGGAAGTTGATGATCTCGTCGGCTTTGAAATATTGAAAGCCGAAACAATTTTGACTTGGCAAAGTTTGAGAAAGTGATTTAAAAATAAAGTCGGAAAAGGGAAGGATTGATTAAGAAGTCAAACCTTCGTTGTTTCGTCTCCTCCTCTAATCCTATTTCGCCCCCTCTTTTCCATAATTCTTTAACTTTTAGAAAAAGTTTTTATTTTATATTAAGGGGAAGCTGGAAACTAGTAAAGGGATGTGGAACCTCTCCCTCGCTCTTTCCAATCCACCCTTTCCACCTGTTCCATTTCGACCACTTACATTATTCTTTTATTTGTAGCATACATTTTTCATTTTATATTAATGGTGGCTTTAAAAGGGTGATTTCGAACTCATTCTTCGCCTTTTTCAGTTTCCTCCTGGTAAAATTCCTCCCTCTCTTTTACAATATCTTATTTTTCGGGCATATTTTTCATTTTGGAAGATATAGAATTTTCAATTTTCAGTTCAGTGGACGCTGAAACTAATATAACGGATTAAAAAAAATTATGTTTAAACTCAGGGTTTTGGGCTAAATAAATAAATTTCTTGAAATCCTTCTCTTTATTTTTGTATGGAGAAGAAAAAAGATATAGAGAAGAGAAGTGTTATTTCCCAATTTTAATCTTCAAAGACTATCTTTAGAATAGAAGTTTAAAAATAAGCAACTATTACTGATCAAGAAATGTCATTGATTCAATCAGTTTTCTTTAAGTTTCTTTATTTATTGGTATCAATATTACATATTTCAATGGATCAACGCAACATTAGGAGAGAAAATATATTGAATCAATGTCATTTTTGTTATCAATACACCGTCAAACAGCGTAATTTCGGACAAGTTGGTTACATTCAGAATTCCTAACTTGATCTTGAAAGTGATAGTTTGAATTACTTAAGGGTTTGAACCAGAACCCGTGCAGAAATTTCGATCTGGCCCCGATCGGGGCTAGACCGGGCCAGATTGGGCCCAGATGGGTATTTCCGATAGGGGCCAGATCGCGGATGAAACACACGACCAGACCGTGCCCAGGTCGGAATTCCCGTTCGGGAAACTCGGTCGCTACTCGATCAGTCTCATCATAATCCATTCATGAATTTCGCGAATGAAAGTCGAAACTAGCGAATGGTCCTGTCTTTCAACGGCCACCTCAATCTTTGAAATTTCCAAGAAGGTTTCAATGTTGCTTAGAGTCTCCGTGGTTTCATATTTAGCACAAATAACATCTGAAAAAAAATTATATATGAGAACATTAGTATTTTAAGTTAAAATTAAAAAAGTACGGGTACATAAAGAACAAGTTTAAAAAAATGTTTAATTATACTTTTAATAAACTTAAGATTGTTGTAGATTGTATAAGTGGCCAGGAAAGGGGTGTTTTTTATTAACAAAATGTTAAAGAACCGGAAATATTTTATTTAATAATTTTAATTCCTAGCAACAAGTTTTTTAGCCATAGCACTTATTAGAAAGTTAAAAAATATATAATCCTAACAGATGATAGCTTAATTTTTTTGCGAAAAGATTTCTTACGACTTGACATTTTCGAATGTTTTCAAACAAATTTCAGTTGTCACTTGAAGAACGAAAATGATGGGAAAACGACCTATAAATTACGATTTATTAACATTTTTCGGTGAACAAATTCAATTTTCTGTCAATTTTTTAACTCCTTAAAAAATTCTAAAAGGTAGTTGTATATAATCTTTTGGCTAGAAAATAAAGCCATCATTTATTAGGATCGTTTTATTTATTTTTTCATTTGCTAAGAAGCAATATAGACAAAAAGACTTTCAAAACAAAATAAAAAATTTTGAATAATTTATTTCCGGCTATTTACATATTATTTACAGAATATGCATTTAATTAAATTATTTTTTTATTATGATTCATTAATTTTGATATAATGGACATTTTTATAAGTTCAAATACTATTATTTATAATAAACATGAAAAATAATATTTTTTAACATTTTAAACTGCGCGTTAATAGCAACCAATTAGATGCCGAGTACGACGCATGCATAGTTGAATGAGGAGCTCCCGTTAGGAGCAATTCTTAATTGGTATTTTGATTCTGAGACTTGATTCCGAAATGCATCAATTGAACGATTTGAATACTATTAACTTTCGAGACACTTAGATTTTTATCTATAATCATTTCATTTATACTTATTGAAAAATACAATTTAATTGATTATTAATTGATTTGAGGTTAGTTTTCAATGAGCCGTAGATCGTATAATTACTTACATTCATTTTCCTCACTCAAGTTTCGAGGTATCCTGGCTAGTGCTCGGTGCTTCCGAACACGTGACGTACTCTTCGTAGGCAGTTTTAATACTTAATAAAACATTGCAGACGAGTGAGATTCCAGTTTGCCTGCACTATCAGAAAACAAAAGGTAGAACTAGTTCTCTGAGCGCCTGGAAATGGCATTTCAGTAGGAAATTGGTCTGGCCCGGTATGGCCCAAGCATGGGCCACAGAGTTCCACCGATCGGGGCCAGATCGGTATTACGTTTGAAATCGGGCGATAATCTAGAACCAGTTAAAGCCTTATCTGGTTATAAGATATTGATCAAAATCCCTTAATTAATGTAAACTATAAATTTAGGAATGCCCAAATTTACCACACGTGTCCGAAATTACTCCGTTTGACGGAACCTGAATGGTACTTAATGAATCAATCTATATTGATGAACATGTCTTCATTGATAACATTTGTACATAGACATACACTTCGAAAATGGTTTAAGTACCACAGTATACAGGTGCAATCGTGGTTCAAGCACTGAACTGAATATACACAACACTTCACTTATCTGTAAATCAAAACTTACACTATGCGAACAAGTATATACCTGCACTACTATTCCTTTGTGAATCATATTAAATCAGCGTGCATTTTACTGATAATCTATACTGATTACCATTATTTTCTGGAAATAGTTGAAGTAGTTCCATATTCTGCACTGAAAGAGTAATTTATTTAAAGATAAAATCAAATTCTGGTTATTTTAATAAAAATCAATTTTAATTTTTCCTAACGAATTTTCAACATTTTCTTCTGTAAAAAGCGATATTTAGAACCTTCATAGGGAACTCGTAATCGCACTAGCGCTCTTATGTTAAAAAAAGACGTTTTTACCGAAATTTCGGTAAGAATAGCCGGATTTTTATTAATGCATGCCCACATTTGTACCGAAATTTCGGCACACGTAGACACTTTCTACAAATAAATTTTTATATTCCAGGGACTGCCTAGCATTACGGAATGTTCATGTCACTGAAGTTCGCAGCGTTTATAAGCGAAGATGTAACATTTTTGAAATTACTTAAATAAATTATTTTTCGTTCAAATAATGTAATACACCAGAAACTTGAAAGACCGCACAGCTCGTGGCTCTGCACGAACTTACAAACAGTCGACACAGGTATAAAGCAGGTATACGAGGTGGCGCCGTACCTACATAATGCGAGCGCCCGCACCGACGGAAAAGACGATTTGACCGGTCTTACAAAGTTCTGGTGTATATGATTTTAGATGGTAATAACTCATTATAACGTCATATTTATTATTTTAGTGAAATAAGCTATATTTGATTATCGGAAAAAATTATAAATTTTCACTAAACGCTAGGTTCTAGATTTTTCTTTATCAATCATTTTAATTTGATGTCTGGCAGCACCTTCCTCTCAACTTTGATCTTTGAATTTTATTTTCGCTAATTAATATGATGCATCCTAAAATGTTTATGAAAAAGACGTAAAAAATGTATAACTTTCTTCTAAAATGTCCGGTTCTCAAATTTTCTTTTACGTGTCACTTGTGTTTTATTTCAGGCAAAATTAGAAAAAAATGTATCTCAATATTCCCGGAAGAATGCTCTTTTTCGGACATTTTAGAGAGCGTGGGTGGATAAAACGCAGTCTTCCGAAAAAGATATTTGGATGAAACTTTTTTTTGTATTATTAGATATCGAGTACAAGTAACTGGTTCAAGGAAATTTGAGAACCAGACATTTAGAGGAAAGTTAGGATTTGTTTAGACTTTTTGTGTGTACATTTTAGAGTGCGTGGACAGACAAAACGCAGTCTTCTGTTAGGGATATTCTGATGCTACTTTTTCGCTATTGGCCGACATCGAGCACAAGTAAATATTTTAATAAAATTCGAGAACCGAACGTTTCGAGGAAAGTTTAAAGTTTCTCCTAATTTTCGTGTATTTTTAGAGTGCATGAGGGGATAAAGCGCAGTCTTCCGATAATAATATCAATTTTTGTTTCTATTTCCTGGCAACCAATAAAAGTAATTAATTAAAGAAAAATTTGAGAACGGAGTGTTTAGGGGGAAATAAGAATTTTCTCTGAATATCAAATAAAGATTATTTCATTAAATAATACATATAATATTATAATGAGTTATTGCCATATTAAATCATAATTAGATTATTTTTACAGTAATTTAACATAAAAAATTTAGTTGAGTAATTGAAAAAATTTAACATTTTCGTTTATAAACGACATGTGTTTCCTATAAGAATAAACTGTTAAGTATAGCGTTGGTGCTAATAGTATTGCGGGAATTTCCATCATCTAAACGTCCTAGAAATAGGTTAGCTGTATAAAAAATTCCATAATACTATAGATAGGATGCTTCTTTTAATGCCGACATAATCCCATCTTATGAATAGGTTTTTATCCACAATATTAAGTCATTATCTTTGATTACTGATTCTAAAATTTCTTCATTGATCAACTGTAATCACCTTAATGATTCTGTGCATTTATTGAACGTTTTTTTCTTGATTAACATACATGGATTCTGTATAATTCACCCGACCTCCTTTTCACGAAATATAATGCTCGAAGGTGACAATAGTTCGAAGGCTTTAAATCATAAAAAAGTATTTCTAAGCTTTTAGAAAATAAATTAGAAAATTAAAATAGAATGTGTATCGAAATAAGAAAGTAATGCAAACCAGCGGGCGCGAAATTGAAGATTGAAAGAATTTTAGAACGTCTTAAAGACGTTTTTAGGACGCCAGGTTTAAGGAACGTTCTTAGAACGTCCAATAAAACGTTCTAAGTCTGGCCAAACCACGTCAAATATTCCAAATACCTCCTAAAAACGTATTTGGAACATTGTATGTTTTTAGAAAGTTATTTGACCTGACTTAGGACGATTTTTGGACGTTCAAAAAACGTCTTGAGACATTCGTGCCCACTGTGAATATTCAAACATAAAAGTTGTAATTGAGTTAAGTTCAGTGTTAATTTTGATTTTGATTTTGAATCAGAATTGACATTATTAAAATTAAAATGTGTGAAAAGGGACCAACCTACCTAGATATATCTCGTGTAAATCGTGACCTTCCGAGGTAATTATCTCGTGAAGTAGGTGGCATAACTGAAGCGATGAAAGTACCTACAAGTTTTCAAGTAACGTCACGGATGATAAATATCAACGGTAGAAATAAAGAGAAGAGAAAAAATAAAATAGAGTAATCGTCAAACAGTAACGCTTGGTTTCGTTGACACCATAAGATCGTAATTGTAAATATATATATCCGAGGCAACTCGTGGTCCGCCTGTTAATGTATGGTTGCCATGAAAAGGGAGCAGTGAGTACGATGCATCGACTAATTGAACGCTTCTTGAACTTCAAATTAAGTAAAATTCGAAATACGTGGCAAACTAACAATTGCATACTGCCAAGGGCCAATTTCGTGAATAACTACCTACAGTGATGCTAATTGAAGTGCTTCTAATCATTCTCTCTCTACAAATGACAATAAAACATTTAAATATTTGCACACTGTCACTTCACTTAAAGCCAGTCACACTATTTTTAAGAGAAACAGCAAAAAGGCTTACTTCTGTTACATCCAAATTTGATAGCACCTCCTATTAGGCCTATTTTAGCTTAAATCTAGATTTGAGACAGTTTTTTTTTTACTTAAAAATAAATGTGATATCTGTTTGTATTGCTAAATGTAGAAGATTTACAAAGCTTCAAGAAACATGGAAAAAAGGTTATTCGATTTAAAAAAAAACGTGGAGCAAAGAAATATATGCATTGTTATATACGGTCGAAGACAAGTTTATTTGATTCAAATTAATTTCTTGACTATTTAAAATAATTTAAATTAAAGTGATGGTTTATTTTTTTCACAAGGCTGCCTTTCCCCTCCCCATACGAGATGTTTTAAGAGGAAAGGTGTTTCTCGAACATTGTATCTGTCACCAGTCCGAGGGGTTTCTTCGCGCCTTTACGACACTTTCGAAAGGGTTAGGGGGTGACCAGCAGTATTTCTGTGACCATTCACAGATGTACTCTCCCCCTCCCACGAGACCATGACACGTTGAAACGGGTATTAGAAGTATGAATCATGTGTCCTTAATGTAGAAACTCAGTGATTGCAATTACGTATAATTAAATTCACAAATTATGATCAATATATTTAATTTTTTAACTAATAGTATAATTGAATGTTTCTATAATAAAAAAGTAATATTTGAGCAATTCACGAATGGAGAAGTAAAAAAATCACAAGTTAATATTACTAAGGTTAATTTGTGAAAATATGGACTAATTTTTGTGTGATTTCAGTTACTAATAAATTATTGAATTTATTATTTTTCTCCATTATTTTCGATATAAAATAATACACGTGAATTTTCTCAGGAACATTCTCTATTTCGCTGTCTTTTTGGGACTCCATAGATTAAAAGGATTATTTTTAGTCAGTGGCTATACGTCCTTACCTTCACCTGCTCCTCCTTCGTCTGCGTCTAAACGAATTAGTAATTTTCTGAGAACTTAACTTTCGTGATTTTTATATCGTTAAATTAATTGATTTAGAAAATGAACACCTTCTGAATATCATAATGTGTACATTTTAAGATTTAACATCTATAATGATTACATTTGATTGCAAACCTTTAAAATTAAACGATACCAATCTTAAAAACATACAAGCCTTCGAATTTCATAGCTCCAAAAAGATCAGAATTTAGGTAAATAATTGAGAAAGTTACACGTTTCAAGATTCCCAAAATAAAAAATTTTAACCCTTCTGCATACATAAGATTGCAAACTTTCACTTCTTTGTATTGAAATAAAAACATTTCAGTTGTAAGCGATTACTTGAAATCTCCTCGGATATTCCTTAAAACTGCCTAAGAATGGATTTGTTCAGAGTTATAGTTTAAAACTCAATACTTAACCTAAGTATATTTATTTTAAAAACTAGTTTTTATATTGTTTGAACAAAATGTCAGTCAAATGACTTCCAATAATGCTTTTTCAAGTTTTTGTACATTAAATTAGTAAATTTGCACTCAAATTTAAGTAATTTCCCCCATATTTAACCATGATGAAGTCCATTGTACATATTTTTAAATTCCGAAAAAGAACTAAGTCTGCAAATTATTTGCTAGATAAAAGAAATTACTTCTGTTTCATCTGAGGTCTTTAGTTTCGAGCCACGATTTCGAGCCTATTTTTGAAAATGGACTGTAAAGAAATTACACATCACAACTGGAAAAGTTTTTTTTTTAATTTATTGATACATTCTTCGACTGCAAAAAAATTTGATATACAAAAAATTGTTCCTGCACCTGCGATCTTGGAGCGTCCTTGACCGCGCCTCTGCAGAAATGTCACTATCGAATGTGTGGTAAGGCTTCCGCTATTTCGACTGACTGAAACAAAAAAGTGAAATATGGCTTTAATAATAAAAAAAATTAGCTAAGTAATGGGACAGGGGTTTTCGAACATTTCGAAAGCTCTCAAAATGGCTGACTTTTTTACAACAAAATTTTCCGCCTATTCTGACCTAAAAATTAACCTCTATTAAAAATATTTCTATTCGAAGTCTTCTCAATTTTTTTTAAACACAACTTTTGGGACAGCGCGTTAAAAATAAATGACGGAATAAATCAATAAAACATGATATTCTTCTTCTATAGATTCTAAATCTTCAAAATAATCGATTTTTTGAAACCTAGAAACTAGAAGACCCACTTAACAATTAATATAATAACATAGCTGTACGTAAGAGTATGAACAACAAGTGAGTAAAATAATTGGGAATTTCATAAAGGTAAAAATCGCTTGATCAATTATCACACAATCGTAGTGAGATCAACGCAATTTTTTTATGAATATAAGTCCAAAGCGTTAACGCTTGTTTCGCTTCAGAAATCAATATTATCCTGCGTCAACTTGTTGGACAAATTGTCGGTCTATTTCAATGTGTTATGAGAAGTAATTCGTTCGAGTGTGTTGCCGTTTCTTTTTTCTTTCTCTATTTCGATTCAAATTAATTTGATTTGCTATTTATATAATTGAAGAGACATTTTTTTGTTAACTGAACTTCTTTTTTCATTTAGATTAAATCAAGAAATAATGCCTATCTATTACATAAGGATGAAATCAAATTTGAATTGATTTTTAACCTAATTTTTTTATTTGAAACTACAGCGATACATGCATTATGATCTACTCTCTATCCATAAACTCTCTCTAGAAACATCACCCTGTAAAGCTATTAGTAACCCTCAGGCACGTTTACTTCCAGTTTGAGGCACACTTCCAACCCTCAACTGGTATACACATTTAAAAAGTTGTCTACCCAGAAGTCCTTAATCCGATATTCAACGGCTTTTACATTTATTACAGAACTAACTTTTCTCTCTGTGTGATATTCTTCTCGTGTCCTTATGTAGAATTATAAAGTTCGTAAATTTATTTGATCATTTATCATCATAGACTTAACTGCCATTTTGTATAATGGAATTACTTTATTAGACCCTAATCTTATGCAAAACGAAGTAGGAAATCACCAAGACTCACCATTAGCCTAATATTACCACCACTATTGATAGTCACTGTCTTCCAATATTGGACCGATCGTACATTTCCCATTGAAAATTTCTTCCAGCCTTTTTTAGGTCTGAGATTGTGCAAAATAATTGGATAGGACTAGAGTTATTGACCTAGGTGGGGGGGGGGGCTATTTAAATGAAATCACCTATATATATATATATATATATATATTCGGTTGGGTTTGATTCCTCGAGAATCAAATCGTAGGGCCTATGACAAAGCCACCCAACGCGTCCTCGGGTTGCGGATAGAGGGTCCCTGTACCAAGGGTTTCTGCTGAATATGGTTACAAAA
>JAWWLR010000092.1:77512260-77533446 GCA_035041075.1 Acraspis erinacei | reverse complement strand
CACAAACCGCTGCGATCTGACGCCTTGCAGAATCTAGCCTAACGTCCATAGTCGATGCACTTGAAGCATCGGTCGACTCGCACCCAGTGTCTGATTCTACTGCTGATCCACCCTACCATAATATGGGCAGTTTCCAGCAGTTTATTGGCTGATTTCTCGTTTATCTCAACGAACGCACTCACTTGCTCTCGTCTGTTGGCTTTCTTTATGGTTATCTTAGCGTCTTCCGCTTTTGTGCCGAGGTCTCTTCGAAGTGATTCATCTACATCTTCCTTCGTGGTAAGACTGTCGATATCTAGGATCACCAGCTTGACTGTGCAAACCAGATTTCTCATAGTTCCCATGTCCCCTAGATGCTTTTTTAGAACCTCCCCAAAGGCTTTTGCGTCCTTCGTCTCTTTTCCTAGTTCGAGTAGGACCTCTCGATTTCTTGTGCGACGGATGGACGTGATGCAGGTGCTAGTTTCTTCCGGTCTCAGCTTTGGCTAAAGCCCCCCCCCCCAGCACTTCTGCATAAGATTTTCCTTGCGCTGGCCTGATTAAAATAGCTTCGGGGCGTTGTTTCCTACCCAGTCTTCTATATCGCTTCTTCTTTGAGCCGGCGTCTTGTCCCTTTGCCTCTCCATTTACCAGTTTTGGGAGGCTACATCTCCTTTGAGTTGGTTATTGGTTCTTTGGCCTTCTTGCTCTTAACCAACTTCCAATTCTCAGGATCTGTATTTTCCTTCTCCTTCTTCCCTACTGGCTTCGCTGCCTGGTTTTCTGCCGGGCTTGATGCAGGTCGCTTGATTTTTGAGCTTGCAGCCGGCGTACTCATGTCTCCACCGGGGTTTGGGTGAGTCGCAGTCAGGAGGCCAACAAGATGATCGATGTTGGCATTCTATTTTTGTCTGGCCTCCATTAACTTTTGGAGCAGCTCTTCCATGCTTGAAATTCCCGTCTTGACTTTCATGTTGAAAATCTGCTGCGTTTTAGCAGCTTCTTTCATTAATGTCGTCTCTACGACCATCTTACTTATGATATCCCTAATGGAATACTCTTTAGCTTCTATGTCCTTCTGGAGGCTCATCGTGCCCGTTATAGCACCTACTCCAGGTGGAACTGCGGTTTCGGATTTCTCAATATTAATGTTGAGAGTTGCCGCGTTATCTGCTGCGCTCCTGTCTTCTTTCGGTGGTTGAACTTGTGTTTTTTCGATATTCTCCATAAATTATACTCACCAGCGCAACGTGCGTAGAGGGGCGGGCCGAAATAGCTGGGAACGGGTATACCCTCGGACCTAACTCCTACTCCAGGTCCCTGAGGCCCAGCCTTCGTTTAACCAGTCCCGGAAAGCACGGACGGACTGGAACTCGCCCGGAGCACTGCTGATTCCGATCTCTGCAGCCACCACGCAATCTCTGATCAAGACCCGAAGGGGCTGGCTTCTGATCCCATGCTGCAGCTGACACCTCGGCAGTGCAAGCACACATCAGCCCCTCGCCACGTCCGCGGGTCAGGCAAAAATGGTTCGGAGCACTCCCAGTGGGCTGCAGCGGGGAAAAATCGTGTTTTTTTCTCGGTGTATCCTTCACCCAGTGTGTTTGGTCCGCGAGGCGTATTTTATTTCAGCCTTACCCTCTGTTTCCAGCGAACATTCACCTATCCGCATAGGGCTTATTGCGAAAATCTTAACCATAGTACAGTAATGCTTCCAAAATAGGAGGAGGGTTGGAACATATTAAAGTTTAAAAATTATAGGTACAAAGAAAAGGTACCATTTGCATTATATGCAAAAATTGAATGTTTGCTGGAACATGTTACAAATTCACAAACGGACACGGCTGCGTTTCAAAAGCATATCCCTACTAGTGTTGCGTATTACAAACAATGCAGTTTTGATGATTCTAACTCAGAATCTAAAGTCTACTGTAAAAAATATTGCATTGAATGGTTTGTAAAGGAATTAAAAGATTTAGCAGAAAAACTAAATTCTTGTTTGAAAAATCCGGTACCAATGGAAAAATTAACTTCAAAGCAAAAATAAGATTTTCTAAAGGTAAAATGGTGCCACATTTGCGAAAAAGAACTTAAGAAATAAGATATTAAGTTGACACTTTACAGGTAAGTACCGTTGTGCAGCACATGCAAGCTGAAACGTTGATTTCAAAGACTCACACATAATTACAATTGTTTTTCATATTTTATCCGGTGACGACTCACACTTTTTAATTAAAGAATTAGCTCATAGTTTTGAGGTACATGTCTCTTTATTGCCTGTAAATAAAGAAAAATATTTCTCATTTCCAAAAGATGTTCCAAATACCATATGACGACATTGATAGTTGAATGAAATTAGAGGAAGACAGTTTACCGCCAAAAGAAGCATTTTATTAAACAATAAACGATTGCCACATTTCTGATGAAGACTACCAACACGCATGTAAAGTGTGGGAAACGTTTAATTTGCCAAATTTAGGGCGGTATTCAGACCTGTACCTCAAAACTGATGTTTTACTTTTGGTTTCAATTTTTAAAAATGTTAGAAAAACTTTTTTTTCAACATATAAATTAGATCCTTTACATTATTACACTGCCCCGGAACTTTCTTTTGATGCAATGCTAAAGTACACGGGAATTGAACTGCATTTACTGAATGATTTACAACTATATTCTAACAAATTTTGGAAATTCTGGAAAATTGCTATATACATCAGATTATCCTCCAGACAATGTTTGCGGAATTCCTCTAAGGTATAAAAAATTGTTGGGGCTAATCAAAGATGAATGCAACGGCAAAATAATGACTGAAGTTGTGGGTCTGAGATAAAAATTATATGCATATAAAGTTTTGGGCGAAGAAAATGAAAAAAGAGAGCCAAAGGTATAAAAGAATCAACATTGAAAACAATAACATTCGATAATTATAAGCAGACTCTCATATCTTGTCAGATCTGATTAAAACCAAGCACCTAATCCGAAGCGGAAAGCACGAAGTTCACACCATCACCCAAGATAAGATTGCTCTCAGCTGGCATGATGTCAAATGAATGCTGCTCCCTGGTACTACAGATACTCTTCCGTGGGGATATAAATATAGAGCCTATGAATCCATGGAAGTTGATGCACTGTAAAAATGTATAATTATTGAATAATTGTATATATGTATCTAAAAATTGTCATTGTAAGCTCTTAAGATTGTATATATGCGTGAAAACAAGCGAGGTGAAATATGAGCGGAGGAGTGAGAGACATAGAGACATAGAGAGAATATACTGTATATATAACCATAAGCTACTAAAAATTGTATATACAAGTGTTTTTTATTGAATACAACGCTGAAAAATCATACTTTTAAGCATAAAATAAAAGTTTAAAATAAAATTTTTAAATAGAAAGTTTTAAATAAAAAATTAATTGCTAAAATTCAAACTGAATAAAGTTGACTGCAGAGCATTTTTCTTAAGCTGATTATACGAAAGATGTGCACTGACCTATTTATTCGCATATCTACTATTCGCACTTATTACTATAAGGACAAGGAACTCTAAGAAAAAAGACACAAGTTTATTTTCATTTGCTTTTTTATTTGATTTCCAAAAAATCCGTACATTATATATGCTTAAAAATAGGTAGATTAAATATATAAAGAAAAAACATTTCTTAGCTCTATAAATTAAAATAATAATCATTGTATAAGTACTCTTCTGAAATCATCCAGTCTTCCAATTAAATTGCATTTTAAATTGCGCAATTAGAAGAATTTTTATATGTATGACTTGTACATTTAATATCTTTAAGCTCATACATCTCACGCAATTTCGGTAGTGGAGGACATTTCAGATCAAGCATGTCAACAATTTCACATGATGCTCCTACAAATTGTTTCAACCAATTATTTTTTTCCAGTCCTTTTAAATAAAATTTTGTTGCATCAACTAAAATGTTATTGAGTTTAACAGATACCAAAGAATGCGGCAAAACACCAGAATTCCAAGGTATTCCTTGATGAATGGGCTCTGCTCATTTGTTTATAGACTTATATTTTGGTGGAACATTTTTCCACTTGCAGGATGATTGAAAGAGAAAAGAATATGGTATTTGGCCTGTTTCATCAAAGAGTGGCAATATAGCCAATTCTTTCAATACACATGTTTTGTCTGGCAGCTTGAAGTCCTGTATATCCACCAAGTGCTGCGTCTTGAATGCAACTAAACTATTTCTACTTGCTTACAGCATTTTTATACCAACTTTTTCACCGCCCCACTTATTGGTTTATACTCAGCTATGTGATCATGTAAAATTAAGCAATATGCTGATTTTTGAGCGGCAAAATTTTAACTAGTTTCAAATTCTAAACGAACGTCAACTGGTCCGTATTTCAGTGACTCAATATGCTTAGACCAGTCAATCACTACTAGAGGAGCATGATCTATAAATTCTCCTCTCGATAGCAATGGTTGTGATTCCTAACCACAGTAATTACCTTGAAAGTTTGTATACATTTCATAAAGAAGAGCATGCTGATTTCGATTAATATCAAGATTGAAATTACTATAAGGATATCAGTGCTCATTTAAAAGTAGTTTGACATTAGTCATATTACAATGATCAAACTACCTACAGTTTCTAGTAGTAGTATTTTATCTTTTTGTCTGAAATCCAAGTATAACAAATCTCGGTTTTTCCAATTGAGTTGAGGTTTTTACAGTCCAAATATTTTTAGAATTCGCAGGAAGTAGGGGACAGTCATACAGTTCCCAAGTTCGAAAACTTATTGGAATAGATGGATCTTTTTAAATATATTTTAGCAACTGAAATTTTCGTGAATCTGACAATCTAACGCTAGGCAATGACCAGTCCATTGTATTAATTTGAAATTGATAATGCTCAAGAGGGGTTGTTTACAAGATGGCATTTGCATCACTTTGTGATCTTATCAAAATTAGTTCATGCTTAGCATTGACAATGATTTCCTGATAATCTTCAGCAAAACCAAATATCATGCTAAGACGCATAGCTACATCACAGTAACCAATGACGTTTGTTAGCGATTGATTGTTATTGTTTACATCAAGCCAAACAGTATTATGTACGTAACGTGAATGTCCAAGATTTAGAGATACATCATTTTTCATAAGACTAGTCAAACCAACATTTTTATTTCTATCAATTTCTATTGCATTGGTTTCATATCTTGCTTCTTCAAACAAATGACAGATGGCATTAGAAACTAAAGATGTGTTTGTAACATGCGCTCCATCAGTTTTTACGATTCTTCCATGTAAGTGCAGTGAACTTTCGCTTGGCAGAAGATACTGGTCCTGATTTTGAATGACGATACGAATTTCATCACCTTTGTTGAAGGTCGATGAGGCATATGGCTGATGCGCATGAATTTCAGAGTGTGCAATCGACTCATAAAAGATAATTGGTGCTTGAATATTTAAAATTTCCCCCTCCATGACAAATAATCAATCGTTGGTAGACTTTATTCTCTTCTTCTTCTAAGCTTCACACCTAAAATTTTTAGGAAGAGGGCGCTTTGAGGTGTTAACCCATTGACTGCTCTTTGTCGACTGATTAGTTTTTGACATAGTGCCGATTTATTATAACCAAAACCAATCTTCGTGTTGAAAACGATACCCATTATTAGAGAGACTTGATGTGTAGTTTGATGGTTACAACTTCACCACAAGAAATAACCAAATATCCGTGTTGATTAACTATACAGAGCTATATATGATGTATTGTCTGCACGGCGACTGGTAAGTAAATGGCATGAGATGGCGCTTCCACTATCTTATATCCATGTGGCACGAGAGGGAAAAAATGCATGAATGGTATGTAGTTTCTGAACATTAATGTATGCACCTGTAGTTATGCTACACCCAATTCTCAAACAATTAACTTTTATAATTGATACTGGTTGCTCAGATGACAGTGACTGCAGTAAATTTCACTTTTTAAAGTATTATTGTTTGGCTTACTATGAATTTCAATACCCTTGTTTGCCAAAGCATTCTGTAGTTAGCGCTTTATGTCACTTATTTCATAACTTCCTGTAGGTATTTCAATTATTTCATCACCCACATACAATTTATTTTGACCAATGTCTACATTGGGTATCGAATTGAAGGTTAGAAATTCAATGAGTCCAAGCGCGAAATTTATATAAAGTGGAAACTCAATTGGAGCAAAATCGTGCGTTTCCACGATTGAAGAAGTTCCCGATAATGTGAGCGTCAATGAATCATCCATGATGACAGCTAGCATTCAACTGACTTTATATTGAAAATTTCAAAACTTATATAGAATAAATGTAATGTTAGATTTTAATTGATTGCATAAAAATCGTAATTTTGATATCTCTCGTTAATATAATTTATGCTGCCGATACCGAAAGACTTGAAGAGATCCGAAGGTTATTGAAGATTACCGAAGCTATCGAAATAAATTATTTTACCGTCAAGCTTTTTATAGGCTGAATGAAATGTGTTTCTGAAAAATGTAGAATCTTCAAAGATTTTGCAAATTTTAGTAAATCTGCATCAGTCAAGACTCGATGTGGTAGCTTCACTTTGAGTTTCTTGACTTAAGTTTGAGTCCTATTTCTTGTTTATACGGTTTTAGATGAAACCCTAATCCTTGCCTTTATGGCTTTAAATATAGACCTTTTCCTAAAGCAATGGCTTCCATCGTTTCAATATGTCGTTTACTCTCTGAAAGTTGTTGTTTTGCCGAATTAGAATCATTCACAGCTTTAGTTATTCCTGCAGCTCCACCAGCTAGGGCCCCAGCAGCACTGAGACCAGCAAAAACTGGTATGAGAAAGGGTAAAAATCCTCCTACTTTGGCCAGTACAGGTAGAATACGAAGTTTATTCATATTTCTTACTCCACCAGCCTTCATCACAGCTGCGCCTGCGCCTCTGAGTGCAGACATAATGCCATTTTGCGTATTTTTGCTTGAAATCATGGACTTTTTAGCTGCAGCAACAATTTTTCTCAGTGTAGTCGTAGGTCTTCTATTCTTGCGGAGACCCATCCCCAATTTTGATTTCGCCTTCATTGTGTTTGCTACTCCCGAAGCAGCAGCCTTTTCACCAATGCCTGCGTCCAGAGCAAGGACACGTTTCCAAGCTTTTTTAGCTAGTACACTGTCAGCTGAGTTTCTAGCCTCGATATTTTCTCTATTTTGTGAGTAGGCTATATCGTGTTCTTTTCAAGCAGCGTCCAGTGGATTGATTCATGGATCACCTCGTGCTAAACGTTTTACTAGTTTCTTACCTGGTCCACAGCCCTGGTAACCAGGCAAATGCAACTCAAACGGCAAATTGTTGATGATTCTGTTGAGCAAGCCTCTCCCACGATACTTTCAGACTGAAGAGACAATGGATATAACCAGGATATTTTTAGGTTTTCCAGTGAGTCTTTGTCAAGATGCAGTTTGAAGCACAACCTGTGAAACTACCTATGCAGAATTTCGATTCGCTTGTTGAAAACGAGACTATAGAAAAACGACTTGGACATTTGCTACCAAGCAGTGTGCGAGCTATATTTTGTGGGCCTTCCAACTGTGGAAAGACAAATGCTTTGCTGGTTCTACTGATACATCCAAATGGCTTGAGATTTGAAAGTATTTACATCTACTCAAAATCTCTAAAACAACCAAAGTAGAAGTTTTTGGAGAAAGTCTTTCAATCAGCAGATGGCGCTGAGTACTATCCTTTGAATGAGCATGAAGAGGTTATAATGCCAAATGAAGCGAAACCAAACTAGGTAATTGTATTTGATGATGTGGCTTTTGAGAAACAAGATAATATAAGAGAATTCTTCTCTATGGGTAGACACAAGTATGTCCACTGTTTTTATTTGTGTCAGACATATGCTTGATTGGAATTGTAGCATCGACCCAAATACCGCATGCAGAGATCGCCATTTTCACTGGATTTTTTCATTCCCAGCAGCAAAATTTCGTCTTCATTCAGCAGACTAGTCATCCTCGTTGGTCGAAACACGCTAAATTTGTTTTCTACAGCGACGATGTACCGCACAACAAATTGTGTTGTTACTCTCTTTATGTTGGTGATTTCATAGCTTTTATTCAGCCCTAGGTCCTTGAGCTTCTCTGTTGGAAGAAAATCCTGGTTGACTGAAATTTTGTTTAGTTTTGAGAAATCCATCTTCACTTGTTAACATTCCCTGTATTCAATTTTTTTGTTAAAATTAGTAAATCGATTCGCACTTGTATCACTTCTTTTAATTCTCGAATGTTATTTAGAAATATGTTTAAGCGTTTTTTAGTTCTTTTTGACTTTGTTCTTTACAATCTGGCATCTGACCATAAACTGATATGCTGCAACGTGGTTCTAGAAGGCTTTAAATTATATTCTAAATGTGTGGCATATAATTTTTGTAACATCGCAAAATTTAATGCGTCATTAAAAAGAACCTTGAAGTTGTTTACGAAAAAAAATTTGCGCAGCAGAAATTTGATGACGTCATTGAGAATCTTCTGGAAACTATAATCATGTATCTTTTATTCCTTACCATAAATATATCTCCTTCTTTTTCTTAAAAATAAAGACCCGCCAAGAAGATTTGAGAAGCTTATACGAATCAAATAAATAATTCAATGTATTATCTGGAAGGAAGCAATAAATTATGCTTGGTTTTCTCATTTAATCTTGACACATGCATGTGATGACCTTGACACTTGTATTTCGCATATTTAACATTGGCACAATTGCATAATCGTGACGTCATCGAAATGTTTTTTTTCATTTAACCTTGAAACATGTATGAGATAACCTTGAGCTTGTTTACATGAATTTGGCTCCAGACTATTCCATAATCGTGACGTCATCAGGACCCTTCAAGAATGCTCTGGAAGCTTAGCACGGACATGAGCCACTACAGGTGGAAGCTTCTGGATGCCGGCAAGGTAGGAATCTATAATTAGAATCGGCCCTATACATCTACTGGAGTCCTCTAAGGTTTATATATTCTTTCCAACAATCGGTATCGATCACTGTCCCTACTTCAACGTGTCGTTTAAAAATTCAATTAACGTAGCCCAGTCTCTTTTATTATGAAAACATTCTGATTCTTCAGCACTTAATTTGCATTCGGCGATTTTTAAGACTTTACCAACACCTCAAATGTTACCTTCTTCTTTCGGGTATTGATTAAGAGCAGTTATGCAGAACTAGTATCCTTTCTTTTTTCATTAATAATACATAGACTTCCCTTTCCAACTACTTATCGGGGCGGAGATGAACCCCTCTTACTGACCATAGAAATAATGCAGTACACGTAGGTTCCCTTTTTTAACGTCGTATCGGTCGTCGGGAACGGACCCCTGTGACTGGTCACCCAAATAGGATAGATAGATAGAATATAACGATGAGTCCACTGAAAATATTACGTAATTTTAAGTTAAAAATGAGCAAAAATTATGCCGTTTCCTTCTCCAAGTGCACGGAAACAATTTATCTTTAAAAAATCACGAACTCGTAGCTAGGCCTCGGATACGGGATGAAAAAATCAAACATTAAATCCACATTACTATGAAAAATGTATGGATAAATTTGGAACTTTTTAGGAACAGCTTGAATTTTTTACGAACAGTTCCTGAAAATTTTAGACTTAAATATAAAAAGGGAAAAATTTTATTTGTGTGATTTAATTTACATTATAAATTCGCACACCTCTGAGGATTTGAACCCTCGAACTCGACAGTTTCTTAACATAAACCATGAGTGCGTAAACACGCGCAACCATCGAGGCTGAACAATATAGGTATAATAAAACTTCTAGCCACTCATACGACGAACTCAAACCACACATTCGCTCGCACATACGCACCGAGCGTGTGGGTGAGAGTGTGTGCGGGCCACGTAAACACGAATCTACGTCGAAGGTCCTAGATTTGTCGGGTAATCTCGTGAGTGTTGTGTGAAACTTTTCCCAATCACTCATAGTATTGTTGTAATTATGTACGGAAAAAAGCGATGAACGGGTTTAGACTTGTCATATCGAGTTCGTTAATTCTTTCTCAAAATTTGCAGATTATTTACGAAAATGGATCACTATCCAAAGAATCTTTCTCAAATCCGAGATTGTTTTGCTTATTCAATTCGAACGTCTCAGAGAGGGGGCCGTGAAGGAACTTCTGTGACTCGTCACAGAAAAAGTTTAAATGACTTAGGATCCCCTTTCTAGAGTTTTATTGGATCTACTTCGAATATCCCGAAAACTTTTAATCACAGAATAAAAATAAATGAGTATAATATTCGCATTTTTATGAGATCTACAACTTTTGCTTCAAATATTTTTTATAATATGTATTATAAATGTAAATAAATTGAATAAAACTATAATTTAATAACTTTTTAATAGTTTTTTCTAATCAAAATCAAATTTGCGCCAATTTTCAGTATCATATTCGTAAGCAGTGTGTTAAAATACCCAAGTATAAGAAGTTTAAAAAAAATCGGAGGTCTGTAGCTTTCGGAACTTTACCCTTCATAACCCGTACCTTCTGTTATTGCTTCCAAAAACTGGTGAAAACGGTTTATATCTGGTAAAAATTCTAAATAGTAAACAGGCTCCCTGCTGAAAGTATAGCTTATAGCTTACGTATTTCGTCTACTAACACTGTTTTTAAGTCTTTACCGCTTTTAATATTTATCTTTCGAAGTAATTTTTTTAGTCAGCACCGTTCAATAGACTATTTTTGTAGAATAAAATTGTCTGCAATGAATTTAGTCTTGCTTATTAGCGATTTTTGTAGCTAGGTTTTTCCCACTGTTGTAGAGGGGTCAACATTTATAGACCAGTGCAATTATAAAATTTTACATTACGACCTCCAACTTTATACATAGTCGGAGATTTTTTTACCATTAATTAGTGGTCAGATGAAAGTTTTAATCTGAGTTTACGCATGCGTAGCATTAAAACTTTCGCCGCCGTGTTGAAAAGCGAATTACTTTATATTTTTCTGGCTACTTCGATTCGCTGGTGGTTTTCCTAATTACAAGTATTAGATATTATGGTCCGTTTGATGCATATGAAAAAAGTTGTAGGCGTTGTAAGATAAGAAAAAAAATTTTCGTGCTTCAATTAGACGCCCGCCAATCCGCGCCTAAAGTGAAGCGAGTGGCACTCGCTAAAGTCGAGGTGCGCTTGCTCTCTCTCTCTCCCTCTCTCTATACTCATGACGTACTTCAACTGCACTAAAATAAAAGCAAACAATTGATTTTTAACAAATAAAAAACGAATTTTCGACAAAATCGTTCAATTTTCAACAACAACAATTACTTTAAAAAAATACAATTTTTAACTGAAAATTTTAGTTTATACTTTAGTTTGCAGTTAAAAAAATTAATTTTTAACACTAAAATCGCAAACTTTCAATCAAAGAAATGAATTGTTAACTAAAGCAGGTGAATTTTAAAGTAAGAAGAATAATTGGCAACCAAAAAAGATAAATTTTCAACTAAAAAGAAAAATTTTCAAGACAAAAAAGATGTCAACAAAATTGGTCAACTTTCATCTTCAGAAACGAATTTCAAACTAGAAAAATATAAGTATTTTACCAAAATTGGACTAGTTAAATTTTCGAATAAAAATGAATTTTCAACAAAATGTGTATTTAAATTTTCAAAGAAAGGAATAAGTTTTCAAATAAAAAGAGTAATTTTCAACCAAAAATGAAACAGTTAAATTTTCAGTTCAAAAAATTAATTTTTAATAAAAAGCAATAGAATCTATAACTAAATAGTGAAATTTCCAACACGAAAATTTAATTTACGAACAAAAATGATAATAACCTTCTGCCAAAGACGAAATTTCAACAAAATACGTGAATTTTTAATTACATAGTTCAATATTCAACTGAAAAAGATCATTTATTAAATGAAAAATTAAATAGTTACATTTTTAGTTAAAAAATCATTATTAACCGAAAAAAGTCAAAGTTTCAACCAAATTTTCAAGCAAAAATTTGATTTTGCAAACAGATAATCTAATTTTCAAAACAATAATTTTCTACTGAACACAGAAACTCAAAATGTTAAAAATCAAATTTAAAACAACAACAAAAAAAGAATTTTTTACCATATAGATCAATTTTCAACGAAAAACGGTTATATTACCAGTTTAAAAAATAAATTTACAACCAGAAATTTGTCAGCAAAATAGTTTAATTTTCAAAAGCGATCTGAGCTTTCAACCATTCTATATATAAAGAAAAGAAGTTTTACCAAATAGGGAATTTTCAAGCCCAAAAAATTAATTTCTAATTAAAATAGATGGATTTTTAAACAAGAAGAACACTATTCTACCAAAAAATACGAATTTCTAACTGGGAAAGGATAATATTTAAGAAGAAAAAAACAAGTTTTCCAAAAAATTGTTAAATTTTCAAATACAAAAAAATGTCAACCAAAAATGATAGTTAACTTTTCAGCGTAAGAAAATGTTCTTTCAACAACAAAAAATCGAATTATGAACTAAACAGTTAAATTATTAACCAAAAATAAATTTTCAAACCAGAAAAATTTTCTATTAAAAAAGATGAATTTTCAACTGAAAAAATAATTTTAAAGAAAATCAACAAAATTGTTCTATTAAAAAATGAATATTAAAACTAAAAAGAGAAGTATTTAACCAAAAATGCAATAATTACGTTTCCAGATATAAAAATTACATCATTTTGTCTGATTCATACCTGAAACACTTTTTTCTTACCATGACAAATGAAAAAAGAGTAGATTTTTAAGACATATTAATTAAAACGATTGATTTATTGTTGAAGATATTGAATAATTGGGAGTATTTAATAGAATAGTGCCACTGAAATACGTAATAAGTGTAGGAAGAGAGAGAGACACCAAGCCCATATCGACACTAGCAAGCGTCACGCAATTAATCAAACGACTTCACAATTGCACGCTTGACTTTAGGCGTGGATTGGCGGGCGCCTAATTAACCTATCAGTATGTATTTTTTTTAAATGCGCAGAAAAAATTCTTCTCAAACTTTGTCATGAAAATTTGTTGTCTTGGATGCACCAGAAAAATGTTTTACCCAAAAAAGTGAAAATTGAAGTACGAACATTTTTTTTCAGCTTACAGTGCCTATAACTTTTTTCCTATGCATTAAACGGACCATAATACCTGATAATTATAATTAGTAAAACCACTAACAAATCGAAATAGTTACAAATGAGAATAGTTTGATATTTGGATGAAAGTTGTATCAAAATGCACTGAAGCTCTGGATAAAACTTTGGAACCTTTCAGAGCTTCCTAGTCGAGAAAACAATTATTAAAATTAACATGTGAATTTATGAGAAGTTGTACTTTTTGTAGTATATAAGAAGATTGGCAAATGAAAAAATTCTGAAATAATTCTGAAATATGTAGAATGTTATCCGAAATCCATATCTGCTTCTAAAAGTATCTTTCAGAGCCTGTAAGAATAGAGAAATCATTATTTATACCGAAAATGTTTGTCTGACGTCAGTGAAATGAAGGTATCGCAACGTCGCACCTGTTCCACGTGCTCCAGTTTATACGCGAATTTCGAATAACACGCGTGTTCACACGCGACGTTGCCAAACTTATGACTTTGACCGTGTGAGTCAATAACAAACCGAAGCATTCTCTCAACTGACTTGCTACGTACTGAGAGTACTTCCTTAAGGGTTTACAGAAATTTGATTGCACAATGATTGAAAATCTCGAAGAAGCAGTCTTAATCATTTTCCACTTTTTCTTTACATAATTAATTTTTCTGAAATGATCTCATTAAAGTACTTATATCAAAGCACAATTTAGTAAAGTTAAAAAAATTGAAGACTAATTCATTTAAAAATGGTTGAATTGAAAAATTTGCAAATGGAACCTTCAAATATGAACAGTTTTAGTTTAAGACACTTAACAAATTAAATTATTACATATTTGAAATTAGAAAAAATTAAATTTTAAACATTCATAATTTTGTTTAAAATTTGTATTAACTTATCCAACTGTTAAATTAAAGTTACCATATTAAACCTGAATATGAGATATTTGTAAAATATAGATTTGAAGCTCACACTTTCTTGAAAGCATCAATGTAATTTTGATTGCTCTAGTTAAATTATGTTGCTTGGCCATTAGAACTTTGACATCCGTGTATTACAACAATGTCAGGCTAGCCTTTAAGCAAGTTTAATTTAGCACGACATTAAACTCCATGATACTCTAGGACTCATTCAAGAAATCCATTCACTTGCAAACAATATAATTTTCGTTTATGTCACATTTCAACCTTGAATTCGGTATAATTTATAACAAGTGCTAAACAATCTTTTGAATTAATTGATGGAAGCTTTTAAAAATCTAGTACAAAGTAAATTTTCTTTCGTTTGTTCTATTGGAACAAAAAATATATGAAGTTTGAAAAGAATTGTTCTTTACATTTATAGAATTGTAATATTTAAATAAGCTTTACTAGAATTTTATGATTTAATAAAGTTCATACAACCTTTATAAAATCTCGATAGAAAATAGATATTTTATACTAATTATAAGATTGTATTAATATAAGCCATTTATTTTGCTCTGCCCTCTGATATATTAAAACCGAACTTTTCTAAATCGGTTAACTTCAATTTCCTATTAGATTCGGAGTTTGCAAGGGGTTTCATAACCAAATTATTGCCTTTGTATTTTAGGTTCCCGTCTTTCCATTTTCTCATAAAGCAATGATCGCAAATACATGACATAAAAAATGACGCAGTATAGTTGCAAACTGTTAGGGTTGAAAATTAACTGCGGAGGGATCGTAATAGTTGCTGATAAATTTATAAATAATGTCGCTCTACGCAAATTCTAATAAAACTTTAAAAGTGTCTAGGAAGCTTAAAAATACACCTTCATTTCTTCATTAACTGACTGACCTATCACGGTCAGTCTCAATATTTTTCATCCTGAAATTTCTTGCATTCCACTTCTTTTTACAGAATAGTTTTTTCTTATAATTTTGACGTATTTTATACTCAAAACGAAAATAAAGGAACAAGACCTTTTTGAAATAGGTGACATTCAAATTAATAAAATTTGTTTACATATTTTTAATTATTGTTTAAAGATTGTTATTATATAGCAGAAAATCGTTTTTGGGGAGTTGATTCATGTTAACCCTCGGCAAGTCACATTAGTGAATTGACAAAAGTGCGGCAAGTTTATTGTTTTTAATGATAAATCACGCCTCTGTAATTAAAAATTAGACTAAGGGGTTAGTGCGATATCTGTTTCTCTTTTCATTGTGAAATAAGAATGTCAACAGATACAGGTTAGTTGAAAAGGTTAATGTACCTTATTTCTTAAATGAAAGTGTAAACAAATAATCATGATAATTAGAAAGTAACATTTTAATATATAATCAATTTTGAAATTATAATAATTAAAATAGGTGAGTTTTTGAATATCACTAAGCCGTCATTTGAAATTTAAATTTCGTTATCGTCTATTCATTACCATTCTTATTAATGACATAAAGTCGAAAGAAAACATTAATTTTAAGAAAGAGTGGATGTATAATTTATAGCTAAAAAAATAGAATTTTGCAAAATTTAGATTTTATTGGTTTATTTTAAACGTATTATACTTACCAATAATGATGAAAAATCTAAATTCGTTGACTCACTACTAAAGAAAACTTAAAATATTTTTCAGACAAGTTATCGCTGACTAAAGAAGCGGAATTGGAATAAACGAATTTGATAAATTGAGAACTGTTATTTTTAGGCTTTTTTCGGTCGAAAACGGGATTTTGTTATTAAGAGTATTAAATCGTTTTTTCACTTGAATTTTCTTTATTATTTATTACTTTCCGATAGTTTTTAAACGTTTTACGTACACTGGAACTTGGATTTAATACTGGTTTTGGGCATGGCGTGCAGTGGCGTTCAAACTAAATCCAGATCGTTCAAACGTATACAGTCAGGGCTGCTTGAATGATTTCTATTGGATTTTTGATTCGAGACTCGATTTGATGAAACTAAAGCACTGCGAGTGCGACAATTCTGCTGTTTGACGCTTGACTGAGCACCGCCTTACTTTCTGCCCAGCAGCTCCTCTCATGACGAAACCGCCGCTGCATCAGTTCTCTGAACGAAGTATACCCGGTCTATTAAATCTGAGTTTCAGTGCATTTAAAGGAAAAAAAGTATCGCAAAATTTGTTTAAATAAGTAAAATCCAATGCCATTTTTACAAATATGTACAATTATTTACCTAACAAACCTGTAGGAAGGGGAGTTATTACATTAAAAAAGTATTTCGAAAATTTTTTTTTACTTCCTGTTGGGCCTCATAATAAAAAATAAACTAAAAAAACTACAACGAACAATTAAAAATTGAAAAAATAACTTATTTTTGTATTTTTTGTCTTGAAAGTAAATGTTTTATTTACCAATTTATTCTCTTAAGTCAGTGCACATTAAAGTAAACCACAATAATGTTTTTTGTTTGCTACTGTACGTTGTATAAAGCAATTACTATAAGTGTATAAGTCTATGTAGTAAAAATAAGTAAATTACCTGTAAATGGCAAGTAAAGTTGCCGACAGTGTTGTAATGAAAAACTCGGCGGAAAGAAGCTTTACGTGCTGGAATTAGTTTTTCGCATCTTCTTCCCGTACGTGGGTGAAAATTACTCGAGCACGTGTTTCAAGTAGAACAAAAGCAGCACCAGAGAGAACGTGACATTTTTAGCATTTTCGTAGCTTATTTTCGCATTCGTTAAAATGGTAAATGCACGTGATTTTATTCCACCTTTTGATTATTTTAAGCGGATCTCTTTTAATCCCTTCGCAATTAGTGCATAGTGTATAGCTGTAAAACTTATATTGGAAAGGGAACATGTAACAGTTGTTTTTAAATTGTTAATCTATCTATTTTATTTCGCTTTAAATACACAGGCGTTAAATTAATAATCCGATATCTTAGTCCAAATATTGGCATACCTCTCAAATAGTATACATCCTACAATTTATTTTACTGTGTTGCAAAATAAATTTATTTGTACTTCGTACTAATGTAAAACTAAAATCCAATCAATTCCCTAATGAACGGTAAAGAAAATAATGCTTTCTGTGTGAAATGCCAAAAAATGATTCAAATTTTTAAGTAAGTCGGATATAACAAAAATAAATATTATTGTAAGAAATATATTTTTCAATCCGGCTTACTTAAAAATTTGAATAATTTTTTGGCACATTTTTTGGTTTAATCTGGGTAGCCACTTGACTGAAAAATTAAAAAACACAGTAAATTTATATTTTGATCCGGAATTTTTAAAATCTTAGTACAACCTATCCAATCATTTAAAATACCACTTAAAACTATACGAAATTATGTGAGATTGAACGAACGAATCCGTGTTGATATTAATATATTTAATGACTTAATGGTATGTATGTTAAGATTTAGCTTTTAAGGATTCTATTTAAAATGGTTCAGTTTACTTAACTTTTATATTGCTAAGAATGATTGTAATTTGAAATTGCACAATTTTGAACGATTGAAATTCAAAACAACACATTGCATCTTAAATTTTTAAATTCAAATTTGTTTAATTGAAAGCATTTCTAATTTTAATTTTTTAGATTTTTTTCAAAATATGAATTTAAAATTATTCGATTTTTTGAATCAATAATCGGTCTAATATTAAAAGACTTTGATTTCTAATTAAGTTATTCCATATTAGGTAATATAAAATTATATAATAATTGAATTTCCAATGTTAAAGATTGGTCAATTTTAAATATAAATTACTAACTTTTAAATTTTTAATTAATAGCATCTGTTAATTTGCATTGGGCTAAATTTAAAATTGTTCAATTTCGAATTCTACATAAAGTGGGCTAGAAAATATTGAATTGAACACAGGTTAAATAAATTGGATTCTTCACTCGGATTTCAGACTAATCTGTAGATGAAAAAAATTATCTTCATACGTGGTTTAAGACTTATCAGTATGTAACATATGTATGTTTGTATTTGGAGGTCTCGGAATAAAAAGTTCACTTTTTTTGTTGTTTATCTGCTTTGGAATTATACATCTTTAAATGTTTTGCATTCGATGATTCACGAACTTCATTTTGAGAGTTTATAATTTAAATTTATTCGAACTTCAAAGCTTTAAAATTGTTCAATCTTGATTGTTACGTAACTTTTAATAATCTGATTTTTCAAATGTAAATGCTAAATCTTCTATATATGCAGAAAAGATTGCCAATCATTTATGTAAACAGTTTTTGATAAGAAATAATAATACGAAATCACATTTAAGAAAAATAATTTTTGGTAAATTTAGAATTTTCTTCAACATCAACATAAATTTAACATTTTGTTTCGATTTGGTTAATGCAACACTTATTTCAAATTTAAAAAATGTCTTCCTGAAACATATATTTTTTCATTTCGTTTACAGAAACTTTACAACTTTTAATGATTCTAATTTTGCTTTTTTACTTTTTTGAAGTGGCCTGAGAACTATGTTGAACAAATGTTCACGTTTTACAAAATTTTGGATAAGAATACCATTAACCGTATACGAAAAAGACGTAATGTTTGTGGGTAATTCGAAAAATTCTAACTTTCTAAAAAATTCAGTTTTATAAAATATGATTTTATATTATTATTTTCTATCGAAATCTCTATATATACGAAATTCGCAATAGTTTTTGAACCCATTAAGAATCATTGTTATTTTTAAACTTTAAAAATTGTCAACCCCTCTGTACTGGTTAAAAGTGAAGTTCCTATTTAATTCGTGATTATTCTGATAGGATACCTTAACTTTTATACATGCCTCAAAAACATATTTCAAAAAATGAATATTTTTACTTTTCCGTAACATCTTATATTATTTTAGTTTAAAAAAACTTATCAGATTAAGAAAAGTTACCTAGGAAAAGTGATTGATTCCAACTGTACACAATTCGAACCAATTTTAAGAAAGTATATCACTGGTATAAAATTTAGAAAGCTATTTTTACGAAGAGATATGTATTTGGCTGGTCTATTGTGAGATGAAATCAGCCTATAGATTTCTTGGTGTGCAGTGACCCTTTTCGGCTTCTCAAACGGGTCGGAAATAGAGAATTCGTGTTACTTACATTTCCACGTAGGCCGCAATTTTTGGCGTTATTGGGATATGAATACAAATCACAAAACCGTGAATCGTTCATATTTCGCGAAGTATTCTTCTGAAACACAGCCCTACTCACAGGAAAACTGGCACGCGCTGGTATTGTTTTTTGATCCGTTTCCGTTGACCCCATTCCCATTCCCATTTAAAATTATGTTGGATAAATCGAGTCACTTCTCGATTGGATCCGGGTGACCGTGTCTCCACGGGTATAGAAACTTACCTTGGCCAAAGCTCTCATACCCTGTAATTAATTGCGGAATATTTTTGCGGCATGGGATGATTTAGGAGGGTTTGAAATGCATCAGAAGTCGCATTTTTCCACAGAATGAAATGACGATGGCATTATTGCTAATGCGGACGTATTAAACTGATTTGCTGACTTGCTTGACATATACTAAATCTCTTACTTACAATTTCTAAATTGGGTTAATGTTTCTTCTGACAAAACCTTAAAGCAAAACTTATAAATGCCAATATTGTTGTTATAACTATCATCGCATTTTAAAGAAGCGAAAGCGTATGAAGGCTTAATAACAATTTTCATTGATCAAAATGAGATGCAACAAATTTCAAATTGATCTTTTTCTTTGAAAAGGTACAAGAAATAAAAGCACATGGTTTGTATTTATTAAATCCCATCGTACTTTTTCCTCCTTGTAGAATATAATTGTTTTCATCTGCATTTGGATTCAGTTCTTAAAATCAGGCCATTCACCACTAGACACTGCACTATTCCATTGAGAAATGTAAGCTATTTACTTTTTGGTGTATTTTCACTTGCTTGTAATCTTTTAATTCAACTTTCAATTACAAACAACGTTGTATTTTCATTTTATATTATTCTTGAATTTTAAATTAACGGCCTAGTGGTGCAAGGCAGGAAACATTTTTCAGAAAAAAAATTTGAAATATAAAACAGGCACACAAATTCGAATTTGAATAATTTATTTAAATAATTTCAGAGTGTAAAATGCAAATATATTTAGTTTGAAATTTTTAAGATTTTCAAATGGAAGCCTTAATTTTAAATTTATTTCAAATTTTATATTGACGGAAAATTACTTATACTAATTATAAGTCTTTGAAAATTGTACAATTAAACAAAAGTATTCAAAGGGTCGATGCAAAAAATTTATAAAGTTTGAGTAGCAGGGAAACCACCCTACAGTAGATAATGATCCTATAGTAGATAATCTATCATTAAAAATACTAATGGATATTAAATAATTAATTCAATGTAATTAATAGTAAAGTAACGATGCGTGTGAATATTTAAAAATTATAATTGATTATTTCACTTATGTTTGTGGTTATAGTTAAAGATTATCCATTGCAGGATCATTATCTATACTGTTGGATAGTCTCCGCCGTTTTACCCGCATTCAGAATTTAATAGATTTGTTTCATAATACTGTGATAAAAGTTTTTTTGTTTGTTAATTTTGTTTAGAAATGAGAAATTAAAATATAGCAAAAATTTCTACTCTGTAACATGCCTTCAAATGTAAATTCGCACACACAAATGGAAAAATTAATGCCAAAGAATGCTTTGAATGATTTATGCGTGTACGCGCCACATTTATCAAGTTGAGGACATTCAAAATTATGGATAGAGATCAATTTTTTATTTGTGAATGTGCTTAGTTATGCTTAATAGTCTGTCACACAAAAAATATTCATGCGTTAGTGTGAACAAACCAACCAGAATTTTAAGTGCTCGTAAATTAACCAAATTAAAAAAAAAGTGCATCATATGATTTTTGTGTTACCAAAGTCGGTAATACTTATTTTAACGATTCCTAATAAAATAAGAAAATTGAAAATGTGGATCCTCTAGTGATTTTTTTAAATGCTGAGTTATGCAGGGTATTCATTCGGATATTTCGGTATAAATAACCGATTCAGCTACCCGTGTGGATATTGCCCTGCTTGTCCTCTTTTGATAAGTGGCCCTCTAGAGGCCCCACGAAGGCAGCCCACTGTGGAAACGCCTAGC
>JAWWLR010000092.1:77495610-77505683 GCA_035041075.1 Acraspis erinacei | reverse complement strand
GGGGCCCTCCCACTCCTCGAAAAATATTTTATATCCCGTTCTACGATGCGGCGGTTCAATTGCAGGTTTTAAAAGTCCTACAAAATTGGTTTGAACCATTTTTGATCGTACCTTTCATTTTGATTTTATTTATTGAATGCACTATGGGAAAATCCAAAATTCCAATTTTGAACCAAACGACATAAAAAACGAGTAAACGTTGTAAAGAGCAATTATAGCTTTTAAAAAGCTTTACAACATTTATTTTAACTATCTTTTGATAGGACTTGTCATTTTGTTTTGACATATTTATCGGAAGTACTATGCAGAAAATCGAAAATTCAAATTTCAAACCAAACGGCGTAAGATACGGAAAAAATTTAATAAAGCATTGTAGCTTTTAAAAAAACCCTACAAAATTTATTTAAGCCATTTTTTGCTAGGACTTGTCATTTTCGTCTTCTTATCGAAAATTAAAATTTTAAGGCAAACGACGCGATATATATGGGGGGGGGGGGGGAGATTTTGAAGGAATTTCAACGCTTAAAAATTCGTACAACATTTCTTTAAATCATTTTTTGACAGAACTCCTCGTTTTTAATTGATTTATCGAACAAAATTTATTATTATACCATTAAGCCATTTTCCTTAGAGGGTAGGTTTGATTTATTCAGTAAGCAAGTCAATTATGTGGGGAAGGGGACGTGGATTTTTAGATTGATCTAGGATTCCCGTGTTATTCATTTAAATAATACGTTCGGTCCGCAAAACTGCTCCGAGCCAGATTGCTGATTAATCTCTCTAGCGATCTCCTAAGTGAAGAGACTCATAAAGTCATTATGTGAAGCTCCCCACTCCGGCCTATTAGTATACAAATTCTATTGTTTCAGGCAGCATTCACTCCACTGGCATTCTTTTTATAAACTATTTGTCGCCACACTGTAATTTACTTTACTTTGATACACTTGTTTCGTTAGTCGTTCATCTTTCATACTCTCAACATGTCCAAACCATCTTAGCCCATTTCTTTCATACATATGCAATAATCGAACATTCTTATATTACGCCATATTACACCAAAACACGCGAGACGTAAAAAGTCTACAGGAAAACTTGTAGAATATTTTGTTTTATCCATAAAAAATAATATGAATTCAGACAATAAATATATGTGTGAAAAATGTACGTGAAAAATCGAGTGCGTAGCGCGAGTCTCGCGATGAGAACGTGAAACCTCAAAACCTACCAAACTTTGAGCAATTTAATCTATAACTTTACGTAATTACGTAACAAATTCAGAATATCCCGTGTGGAAATTGCCCTGCTTGTCCTCTTTTGATAAGTGGACCTCTAGAGGCCTCACGAAGGCAGCCCACTGTGGAAACGCCTAGCTGGGCCCTCGCAGGGGTCTACTTATTTGCCCCTTTATTTTTTTTTACAAAAAATTCGATGGCCGATCACCAATTTAACAAACAAATGAAAAAGTCACTCCAAAAACAAAGATTAAATCGTTATAAAAAATTCCCAAAAAACATTCTTATCATAATCTTTTTTACCTTGCTTATTTCTATCCCACGTTATTTTCGAGAGACACACCATACAATTGCATTTTTGACAAAAAAAAACTTGGAGGCTTTGATACATATTTTCGCAAAAATCTCTAAAGTAACGCGACATAGAAAAAAGTGTCAAATGACATTTTTTTAGAATTTTTTTCTCTGAACTTTTTCGTACCTTGTGTTGTTACGAAGAAACGTGAATTTTCTATTTTTTTGACAAAAAAATCTTATCTTTCTTCTCAGATGCGGGCACAGGCATTCGAACAAATGAAGAAAAAAAATCAAAATTAAAAACAACGGTGGAGTTTTTTAATCGCCTTTTTGTTAATAATAAACTTTTTTGAAAATTTCCAAAGTTTATGGAGTTTAAATTTAAATATAATATATTATAGTTAAATTTAAAGCTTCAAATTTATGTATAAGTGGTAATAATTTAATTCGTATCGTTCAGGGAAGTGTAACTAGACTTTCACTATATGCATATTCTACATACTCGTGTTGGGTACGACTTTTCATAGTCTCAAAATAGCATTGCAGCTAAGTGGTTGTATGAAAATGTCGACGTTTTTAGACATCCTGAGTCAGAAGAAATAGTTTTTAGTCGGTATATGTATTTACTTTCTGTTGTTGTTTGTTTTTGTTATCTGTATCTCGGATAACTTTTGAATGTCTAGTCGGATTGTGTTGTGCTTTGCACACTTTTTACCGATGTGAAAAGAAAGGATAAGTTCGTTAGCACTGTTGTATTGGATAAAAAGTAAAAAATTTAGAGCATTTTGCATATTTTTTAGACCATTTTTTCAAGATTTGAAAATTCTATTTACGGCTATTCATAACACTCGAAAAGTCAAACAATTTGTTCTCACAACTTTTTTCGATAAAAAGAATAATTATCAGAATTATAGCATTTTCTAAATTAAAAAAAAAAATGAACGTTTGAAGCCTAGCAACGCTCGATATGAAAAAGTTAAGAAAAGGAAAATCTTTCTTTTTGAAAGCCCTGAAAGTATCATAAAAGCTTTGTAAATTTTCTTGAAAAATTGCAAATTAATTTTTTGATCGAATACGTAGTTCTTGTTTTAATCGTAAAAAATAAAAATAAATAATTTAATTTTTGGACAGACGACACAAGCTTTGAAAAATTAATAGACAAGAGTTGCTCTCACAAAAAAGAGTTACGAATTTGTTATCAATAATCTTTGGATAGGACACGTAGTTTTTGATTTCATAGTAGAAAATAACATTTTTCAGGGTAGCTGAGAATTAAAATTAGTGCAAAATTAGGAACAAATATTAAACTAATAATGAAACAATGGAAAAAATCGAGTGCGAAGCACGTGATACGTGATAAGAATGTATTCGTTAAAGCCGAAGGAGCTTTTAAAAAAGAAAATTCATAATCACCAAATTACAGCTGTCAATACTGGATTTTTGATTTTAAAAGGTCTGTACACAAATATAGAGGAAGTACAAAGACCGGGATCGAGATCCAACAGACGCGCGCCATAGCGGCAGTCAAAATTTCGAGCGAAATGAGTCGCGCGCAGGCTACGATGAGAATGTGCCCGTGCAGCGGGTAGATTTTTTGTATTCCAGTTGGTTAAAATAAACCCGCGCCCCCGAGATTTTGAAATTAAAATGGGGTTTTAAATAGGAAGAACTCGGTTTCGTAAAAATTGAAAAAATTTCTTGCTATTAAATTTTTTTAAGTACACTCAACTTCCAGTTAAGTCAAAGCTCAGTTATATCAACGACCAGATATATCAAAACGCACCGCACAGTTATTTTACATTTAATATCCCCTCCACTTAGCAACACGTGACACTTAGCAGCAGAGATGCAGATACAAACGGCACACGTATAAAGCGCCCTCGTTTATCTTCTCCGTCCTAATAGACATTGGTGAGGATAAGAGGAATTTGATGCAACTGAACTGTTTTCATTTAAAAGGCTTTGACTTAACTGGAAGTTGAGTGTATATTTTTGAAAACTCTCAATAAATGTTGAATGAATAATTTTCCATTCTTATCATTTAATTTTCAGAGTAAATTTATTTATTTTTTTTTCATTTTGGTAATAATTTGAACAATTGCGTCCTCAGAGGGCGAGGTTTTTAACGAACCAAATATTTAAACCTACATTTTTGACATATTTCAATATAATTTTGTTCATCATATCTCGAAAAGTAAAAAGCTATTATCATGAAATTTTGACGAATTGTAACTCTGATTGACAAATTTGCACACCATTGTTTTAAGCTTGCAAATCCTCATCCGAGTCTTGTTCTTAAAACGACCCGATAGGATCAATCGACAAGAAGCGTGCGATAAGATAAACCTAAAGTATTCTACAAAATCAAAGATAGTAAAATACTATCTTTAAACATAGTGTTTTCAGGAGATCGCTTACTCTGGATAATGAATGCGACCCAGATTGAGGAAAATTTGAGAAGATTTTTTTCCTCCGCAATAAGAGGCCGGTCGATAAAGGGTTTTAGAAACGTATATGTGGGTAAATTCTTCACAAAGAGGTCACTTTTTCTTCCCCGCATACTATCTTCCAAGAAACATTTTTAGTTATTTTTTAAACTTTAGGAGAGTTTATTGTAAATAAGATGAATATATTTGATATCTTGATCATTTCCTTTTAAAAGATTTTCCAAAAAACTATGATCCCAGACGGAAAAATTATATATAGTTTATACATAGAGTGAAGTATTATATATAATATTCATTAGTTTGATACAGATTTTGTATAAAAGAAATTTATATTATATATAATAATTTACATTATATATAAACTATATAATTTTTCCGTCTGGTATTCCACAATAGACTTGTTTGATTTAACATGTTTACACGAAATTAGAAAAAAGTTGAAACAGCTTTTTCTACATTTTTTCTGCGACTAGAGTTGACATTTGGGTGACTTTCCGGTGATTGCATAAAAATTTTTAATTAATTGAACCTAAAATCTTTGATGACTGGGGAGCATCGCTACAGTTTTTCACAAAACCATGACTTACACGTGATGTAGGAAGTTCCTAAATTATCTTAAATTTTTAATAGCTGTTAATATGAGTTATTTATGGTCTCAACTAAAAGAATTCCACAAATCTTTATAAAAAGAAAACTGGCTAATAAATGTATTGGCGTAATAGGTGTTGACTCAATTAAGGCCTGCACAAATAATTTACGTGGTTATGGCCAAGTTCTGGTATATTTGCGGGTATCATATACTAAGATTGGTGTAAAAATAGAACATATAACTTGAAAAATGTTAGATACAAAAAATATAAACAGGAAAAAGTCTGGTCTTGTTTCATAATTTCAAAATAAATATTTTACGTCATATGTTTTTTCATAAGTAATATATTTGTCTAAAAAACTGGATTAACAATTAACGACCAACTTTTCGAAAAAGTACACCGGATGTTCATAATCAGGGGGCTTTTTTCAACGTTATAAGCCAAAGTTATAATCTATACAGGGATATTTCTCCTATTTCCCTGTGTTTCCCCCTTTTTAATTCCTGTTTCCTCTATTCTCGAAAAACTTCAACTTTTTCCTCTTTTTTATTAAATACACGATATTTGAAGATAGAATAAAAAACACTCTTACACGGATAAACTTTCAGTTATAAAATTTGATAGCATAATATTTATTTTTACAGTAAGCCAATAGCAAGCCTGGATATAAAGTCACTATTGCAAGAATCACTATTGTGCATATTAAACTGTGAAGCTACTAAGCTAATTGGAATATAAATTAAATGGTTAAATAGCTGCACTTATACCAAAAGAAAGTTCCTATGATTCCTAGGACATACTGTGAAGTTTATAAAATACAATAGTAAAAACACATTCTATCTATGTTCCTTCTACCCATTCTAACTTTGACCATCGAAAGTAGGAAAAACTGCCATGGTCGAAAGAGAAAAGTAAAAATAACTTCGCATTCATTATTTTATATGTATGTTATAGTTGCACCCACTATAAATTTTATACATTAAATATACAATTGATATTAATATTTTATTCTAAGCTGAAAGAGAAAAAATCGTGTTAGAAGAAATCGGCCCTGGCCGGAATTGAACACGGGGGTTTGGGGCAGACGAACGGAGATATTTTCCTGTGATAAAACAAATTATAAGGTTTAGGAATTTTATCATCCTCATGAACCTCGTTGCGGGTGACGTCATTCGGTCACTCGAATCGCGAAGCACTACATTCAATTGTTTTTCCTCTCACTGCACTTTCCCATTGAAAATGAGAATTTTTCTCACCCATTTTGCAACTTATTTTATTTTAACTGATAGTTATTGCAACTACGGTTTTATCATTTAATTTGTGAATATCACTTTTTTCAACTTCAATCTAATATAAAAAATATCCATCTTTCTAACTATAAATGGCAATTTTTAGGTTTGTAGTATATTTATAGATGAAATGGAAAATGTATTTCTTTGTATCGCTGCGGCCATAATACTATTTTTTCGGCTATATCCTAGATTACTATCGAACTTTTGTACAGATCAATATTATAATGAAAAATTTTATGATCAAGTGTTTCTCCGTGTAAAAACAAGTTAAAGGTGAAACATTTTAAAACATGTTAAAAATGTGAAAACCGTAAACAGAAGTTGTTTTCTAATATAAATTTGGAACAGTTAAAAAATACATAGAAATTTTAAAAAGAAGTATTGTAAAGTAAGCAATTTTTAACTAAAATGTACAAAAATTAAATACGAATTCAATATTTTTGAAATCAAGAATATTTTAGGAGCCTCTCTATGCATCCAGAAGTATTAGATTATGATAATAATTTTTGAAATTCTTCAAAAGAAACAGCTAAACATAATATCCAAGTTAGAATATTTTCAGAACTACTCTTTTTGAGTCCAAGAACTTCGTTGACGAAAAAAAAATAATTTGAAATATTTTTTACAAAAAAAAAGTTACTCTTGTCAAAAGGTCCCTATTTCTGGAGAACAACCACCCATATATGGCTGTAAACTCCATGTTTATCGCTTAGCTATCGTTTCCTATTACAAGTAAGCATATGTATAAGCCATTTGCGTGTTTTCCTCAAAAATAAGATTTTGAGACTGTTTCCTAAAACATTTCAGTTCTTGCAGGTCGATACATTGTGAGTGCGACTTGCATGCAGGGAAGCTTGTGAGCAGGGCCGCACAGGCACGTACTCACGTGTGCATGCATGATGCACACACACATGTGCGCGCAGAGTGTTGCAGGCACACACCTATCGTGTGAACGCGGTTAAGGGTGGAAAGGGGGCTGTCGCGATGACTGCTGGGGTTCCGGCTTAAGCGGCGCTGCTCTTAAGCGTACGTTGCTCCCACGATCCTATGCAACGGACGGGACGGCGGCAGCGGCAGGTTGCAACCTGCCAATGACTCCACTTTGCTTTTTATTTTTTCCTCTTTTCTCTTCCTTTTTTATCCTCCCCTAATCCTTGACGGCTTTCTGTACGGTAGCCAGGTGCCACGAACAATTGAGCATTTTTAGCTTTACTACATTTCATGCGGTGTGAAATGTGGAGACTGGAACACCAGGATTAAGCCCTTGGGTATGAAGCGGCTCGCGATGACCGACATTCAATGTGATATTACTCTAGAACACGAAAACTTTTCTTTACGAGTCGCGATCTTGGATTATTAGATTAATAGGAAAATTAATTTGATGTTTGTCATTTAATGAGCGGGGGTGGGGTGTTTAATACACTATGCACTAATATATATGGCAAGAACCGTTTTTAATTTCACGACTGTATCTTGCTTTCATGAGATGCTGTCTAAGTCTGCACTAGTGATATTTCGCCGAAGCTAAATTTTCAGGGTGACGGAGGTCGCAATTCAGAAAATCCGAGCAATCAGGGAAAAATCAGGGATTTTGAGAAAAAAAATCTTGCAATAGTCAGGCAATTTTTATAAAATACACTTTAAATAAGTATCAAGGATAATAAATTTGCAACAAGTTTTAATTTTTTAATTGTGTGATTCCCCTTATAAAAGTTCCTAAGTTAAAAGTGTACAAAATCAAAATTCTGATCCTTGAAGAATAATGGCCAGGAAAAAGTTAAGGAATTTGGAAAGTGAAATTTCATCTCTTTTGGTAGAAATTGAATCTTATTTTGTTAATAATACAACTGTTTGATTTAAAATTGAAAAGTTCAACCGCTATGTTAAAAATCACTTTTTAGTTTCAAGGTTCATCTCTATGGTTGCAAATCGATCTCTTCTGTTGGAAATTTATATTTTCAGGTTGAAAATTGAATTGTTTTACAAAAAATTTGTTTTTTATTTTAAAATTTCAAAAATTTTAATGCAATTTTTTTTATTTCCTGTCTGAAAAAATATTTATTTGTTGAACATAAGTTTTTTTGTTGACAAATTCAATTTCTGGGTTAGAAAATGAACTACTTTGTTAAACATTTATTTTGGTGTTTTTGGAGATTCATAATTTTAGTTGATTTAATTATTTTGTTGAAAATTCGTTTTTTTTTCTAGAAAATCAATTAAACTATTTGTTTTAAAATTCATGTATGTGGCTAAAGTTTGTATTTTTTGGTATAAAATTAATCTTATGGTTTAAAAAATCCATTATTTTGTCGCAAATTAGCTTTTTTTATTGAAATATAAACTATTATATTTCTCGACGAGAATTCAAGTATTTTGTTAAAAATGTATCTTTCTGGTCAGAAATTAAAAGTTCTCGTTGAACATTGGTCTATTTAGAAAGATATTTCGTCTTTTTGGTTTAAAATGTAACTTTTTTCGCTCGAATTACATTTTTTGTCTATCTTTTTCGGTCCACCTATTGATAATTTTAGTGCCAATTTGATTTTAGTATTAAAAAAGTGTAATCTTGTTTTTGCGTTTGTAGCTGAAATATTATATTACTTTAAGAAAATTTTTAGTTTGAAAAAATATTTCGTTTATTTAAATATTCTAATCGTAACAAAAAGAATTATATATAATGTTGTAAGGAATAAGATGAGCTAGCAAAAATTTGCATTTAATACAAATTATTGATTTGTTCTAAAACGGAAGAACCAATACGCAAATCTTAATAACCAAAAATCCAAAATAATAAATACTTGAGCAGAAGGTAGATTTTGTAAGAAAAGCGCATAAAGCGGTAAATTTCACATATACAATATGCTCATAATGTGTGTAATAGATACCGATTTTGCACATAAAAGTTTCACTTGGGGTGTTAAAT
The DNA here is from genome assembly GCA_035041075.1 of Acraspis erinacei. Lineage (NCBI taxonomy): Eukaryota > Metazoa > Arthropoda > Insecta > Hymenoptera > Cynipidae > Acraspis > Acraspis erinacei. Next base: position 77,496,902 of record JAWWLR010000092.1, on the reverse strand, counting down.
GGACAAAATTGCTGACTCTTTTATTTTTATATAGGCTGTATTAACCTTCCTAATACAGTTAAGGGTACTTGAGGGATATGTTCAATTTTGTTTGGCCAAAATTATATCACCTGAAAAAATTTCTTATGAGAGTACCTAAATCTCAAGAGTAACACATTTCCCAATAAAAAGAAAGCGACTCGTACAAAAGCACAACTGGCTCAATTGATATTAATAATTTAGGACATACGCAAAGAAAATAAAGTTCTTACAGTGTACAGAAGCTGACATTTTAAAACACAGATTGAAAAAACTTACATAATTTTTAAAAATTGATATTTGAATATCCCTTCCAAATTTTATTTCGCGTTTTAAGATACGATTCTAAACACTTCTTAATAAGTATTACTCGAAACACTTATAGCACTTATCTTTTTCTAAACACTTCAATTGTAATTACCAATGATTCCGAATTATAATAATGATCCTACTAGTTAAGGGGGAGTATAGTTAATTCGGCATAGTTAATTCAAGCAAATCTCAGAAAAACTAACGGAGATATGGAGTTTTGAAGGATAGGTGTTCTGGTAGTCATGATACTACTATCACAGAAGACTTGTCAAAACATTATAGAATAATAGATTTTATTCTAGTTTTTTCTGCAATTGCTTCTTTAGTAAAGTGTGCACAGTGTCACGGAAAAGTTTCTTTCGAATCGTGCAGAAAGGAAGGTCTTGGATTCAAAATCCGAGTTACAAAGTGTAAGTATAAAAAGATAAATATGCTTATTGATGTTTTATTTTTGGATTTTTTCATGTTTAAAACTTTAAACGCGTTTATCTCGAAACCATGTTTTCAAAGTCGGTGACGGTCGTAACTCAAAATCTACTGCATCGATCCTTTTGAAATTTGGTATACTATTTCTATACATAATTCATCAGGTAACCTGGCCGAGTTTTATTATATTATGCAAAACTTTTACTCGGGTGAACCCGGTTATACATCATAGCCACGGACTAAGTCAAGTAACTGATGAAATCAGGATGTTATAAGTTAATTTAATACGATGCTTCAAACCTCCTGCGATGATGCTGTAGGTATACAATTATGAGCGGCCTCGAGCGTTGAAGGTGACCATCATTACCCCTGGATGCTTTCTTAGAGCTACCATCTGTCACTCCACAGGTTTTTAGTCGCTTGCTTCCTGATGGTCGAGAAAGTTTCTTACAATGCGATAGGTGTTTAATAAAACCGCCTTCTGAGCTGCTGTCAATACCCTACTGACTCCTAAATGTTCAAGATGTTCAGTGCAT
>JAWWLR010000092.1:77475419-77489583 GCA_035041075.1 Acraspis erinacei | reverse complement strand
CTAGAGAGATTGATCAGCAACCTGGGTCGGAGCAGTGTTGTGGAACTACCTTATTATTTATATAAATAAAACGGTGGGTCTAGATCAATCTAAAAAAAAAAATTCTACAAACCCTTCGTCACAATACTTCCTTTTCCACCGAGTGAGTCACGCCTACCCCGAAAGGGAAATGGCTTAATGGTGTAATAATAATAAATTTTCTAAATCTTTGTGTATTACTTTATGTTTTATTAATTATAACTATTTTTCATGTAAGAATACGTCCTACTTTAGAGTGAAACAAAAAATTTTGTTATTTCATTATGTATTAAAAATAGTAAAAAAATAAAGTGAAACTAACGCTTGATGCCGCAGTAATTAGGATAGTTACCTTACCTTGGATTTTTTTTTAAATTTCGCCTGTCACGGTTTACCGCACAGTTTCTGAACATAACTTTGCTTATATTGTCAAGCTTCAAAGCCTTCTCTTGAAAAATGGTAAAATTATTAATTTATGTTAAATTCGAACGAGCTGCCATCTTGGATTTGTTCAAAATATCGGCTGTAACTGACATTGCATAGTTTCTGCATATAAACTTGTTCATCTTGTCAAAATTGAAAGAGTTACCTTGAAAACTGGGGAAATAAGTAATTTTTTTATAATATAAGCAGTTCGTGTTTGAAAGAAGTAGGTTTTGGAACTCGTTTTACAGAATAATTCGTAAATATTAACCAAGTTGGCTACAATTTTGAGCATATCCTTTTTTAGCCACTGGAACGAAATAGTTGCTGATAGCAAAATAATCCAGTAATCCAGTTTTTAAAATTGGAAAAGTGAAAGCATGATGGGACTGAAAAGCTTAATCTTAAAATTAAAGTTGCTAGACTTATTGATTCTGTAAAAAAAACATGTTAGCAAAACTGTTTCAGATCTTCTGAAATATTCTTACAATCTGTTTTTAATAAATCAGAATTAATTAAAATTCAGGGACGTTAGTTCCTTCTAATTTAATTAAACTTGGCCCAGATTTTTAAATAAATATAACCCAGAATTGAATTAATTGCAAACTCACAATGTGGGTAAAGCCACTCTATCCTTTCTTTAGACTTTGCATGTTACTAAGAATACCTTTGATACCCAAGACTAAAATTTTAGTTTTGTCTTTAATCTGATTATTAGTCGACTGTTCTCTGCGCGTTTCTCCGGGAAATTTTTCATTGAGGCAACAGTCCTACTTTTTAGACTACGTGTACGATACTCTAAAATGTGTTGTATCTCGGCATCAGTGGGTGGGTTGGGTTGTATTTACTGTGCACTGTGTAACAAGCGTGAATCTCCCATTAGTTACTTTTTTAATTTATCCTTGGACCCTTGGATGAGTTTTGATAGTGCTCACGTTGTTTGCCAGAAATACAACACATAGAAATCCCCATAGATTATTCTATTGCAACTTCAAATAGTTTCCTTACAGCGTTTTAATCCGCAAAAAATAACATTTATCCGCCACCAGATAAATATTATCGATATTTTTTATCGATCGATGTATTGAAACTATCTGAAGTGAGGATAAAGAAAAACGCGACATTTGTTTGTAAATGTGCTATCCTTGCCCTTTTATAGTAATTGTCTACGAATTCTGTTTTAATTTTAATAATAAGTTATAAAGTCTATTTTATCCTACATTCTATAAAAAGATAAAGGTCGAGAAAGAATTGCGCACGATTAGCTCACGACGACCTTATTTTCTTAACATCCTGCTTTTTAATGTACGCAAATAGAAATGGAAAGTGTTGGCAAGTGATGTATTATATAAGATATATCGTTAGAACTTGAGAAAATTAGGGTCCGTCTTTAGATTAAGAGAAGTTTAAGTTTCATTTTTAGAGTTGTCAAGAAAAGTAATTATGGGGAATAGGGCAAAGGTTACCAATTACAGAGGGTAAACCATTAATTGTGGAAATAGTTGATTTCTTCTAATCTAAAACTTGAATACGTTATTTTAGTAGAAGTAATTAAATGAGTCTAAATTAAGCTTCTAAATCATATAAATGAAGTATATATGACAAAGTAGTAAAAATAGAAATAATTGCTTCCTTTGTCCTCGATAGATTTTAATTTTTCCTTTCCTAAAGATATATTTTTAGTTTTAATGATGTAGAAGAATGGACATACAACATTAATGAAATTGGAGATATTTCAACTTCACTTTTGTTGTACATTTTACAAGGAACTTTTTTTTTTAATTTGATGCGGATTTTTTGATCATTATTCATTGTCAGTCTTTACGCGTCCCCAAAAACCGCGGCTACTGTTACAGAAATTTCGGTACAAGTAGTCTCTTTTCCACTTTGATTCTTGATTAAATTCCACTAATTATTACAGAGCTGTGGCAAAATAATATTGGCAGAAATTCAATCTATAGGAATTATTCAACTGACAGCGGATTTTTTGTTTGCAATATTTCCATAGTATCCCATATAACTTTGGTTTCATGAATTTAATATAATAAATGATGACTTTCAGTGAAATCTTCATGATATTTCTATCATTTTTTAAATAATTTTCATCAGCGAATTATATCTATGAAAATTACAGAAAAACTGCATTGAATTTTGATTACAATTCTATAAATCCCACGGGAGAAAATATTTCTAAAAAGTTTCATTGAATTTTCACAAAAATTCTGCAACAATTTATATAAAATTCATCGAATTCTTGTATACATGAAATTTAAAAAAATGTGTATAGGTATCAAAATGAGTAAGGCGAAGCAAAGTTTAATGATCTATTCGTCTATTTAGAAAAACATAATATTCATCACATTTTGGTTTCCGTTGTTTCATTGGCAACTTCTTTTTAAGCCAATTTCTAGTTGCGGAAATGAATATTGAGTAGAAAACGTTAATATATTATGGTACGCATTTCATTGTATTATTTCTAGAATAATGATACAGTAAATTTCCGCCTATTTCGACGGCCTTTAAACGTAGACGTTCGATAATTTCAAGGTTAGAGGGGCCTCCACCTCTACCGAAACCTTTAGGTTATTTTTGCCAAGCGACGTTCATTGGCTGTCCCGGTCTTGTATCGACGAGGGCTATTTAATTAATTTTTCAACTGCATATGTGCCAAAAAGCACTTGTCTATTTGAAATCAATAATAATACATATATATATTTTAAACAAATTTTTAATTAAAAAATTAATTAAATTTAATCAAAGAAATAGTTCATTTCATTAAATAGTTTATTATTAATGTAATATTACAGGTTTATACTTTGTAATTTTAAATAGAACGGTGTAATAGTAAGTTTTGTGACATGATGACACGGCAATGCTAGGATAAGTGGAAGTGTCAGCTGTCAGGTATGTTAGCACATAGGACTGCAACTGCATGCGCCTTTTTGGAGAAAATATTCTAAATCTAAAAATAAGTTATAAAGTACTGAATAGTAAAATTTTTCAAATGTAGAATGCATTTGCGCAATTCGGTTTCATCCTTTTATCAGTTAAAGACCTTTCAGTTTCACGAAATACAATCAATTATCCGAAAATAGAGATTAGAATAACCGATATGATACACTAACTTGAAGTTTTTTCTATTTTTTTCTATTTCGTGGCACTGAAAGGTCCACAATCGAGAACAGAATGAAACATGACTGAGAAAATATATTTTACCTTGAAAAATATGACTATTTTTATATTCATGTGTTACTTTTATGTTTAGAATATTTTCTCGAAAAAGTTCCCTGCAGTCCCATGACGGGGTGCTAAAATACTTAATTCAAATCAGCGAGGGTTTCCCGCTCTTCAGGCCCCTTTTTAATTGGTCAGCCATTGACCATAGCATAGTAACATCAGTTTTAATTATAATTCATGGTACTTTTATTCGCTCTGCACGTTTTGTATTTTAAATAGCAACACGTGGTAGGTAACCTTGATTCACTAATTCGAAGTCTACGGCAATTAAAACCTAGAATATAATCTAGCTTAACTAGCTGCTATCGTAATTATATTTAAAGATCCATTTCGCTAAAATGTGCTGCTTCCCGGAGTAAATTCCTATCAAAATAAATGGATTTTAATAGAATTAATTATTCGCAATGAAAAGTGACTATAAGTTCGTGAATCAAAAAATGTATTAGATTTAAAGATCGAAGAAATAATGTAGTCATCCAAAATAAATAGGTCTATTAATATGTGTCTTTATAGTATAGTTTGAATTATTTATTAATTTAAACAAAAGCAGAACGCCGCTGCCGTGTGCTTAATCGCTGAATGAGTATTCATTTATGAAGTAAATTAGTTGTCAAGAATTGAAAAGGGTTTGTTTTCAAGTTCAATCGCACGTAAAGATCATGTAATTGTGTATCTATTCTGTGTATTTTACACATATTCCAAAATTTTACATGCATACATTTTAAATGCAAATTATATCATTTTTGAATGTTTATAAAGTATATACCTACTTGCAAGTATTTCTATAACTATTTAAATATAAATACAAGATGTTAAAATTTATTCAATTCTTAAGACTAAATTTATATTTGAGAAAGCTAATATTTACTCAAATTATATAGGAGAATATTGATATTTTCTTTCTCTTTTAGAAAATAATCTCCTTTTGAATCCATATCTATTCATTGTTGCAATATTTGGCTTCAATTATAAGAGCTTGAAATTATTTTTCATTGACGTCATATTCGAACGGAATGGCGTTATATGATTGGTGCTCTTTGTATTGTGAGCGTACTGAACACTCTATGTCTGACTATAAAGGCCTGGGACTATATATTCTATAGAGCTTTCTGAATATGAGAAATCCGAAGCGTTGTAAACATAAGCCGAAGGTATATTAAATTGCAACATTTCTAGTATAACGGCGTCCTTTAAATTTACATCAGAAGTTCATGTATAAAACACGCAACCATAATTCTGAAAGGTGACCTCACATACGAACAAGTGATTAAACTGTATAGTAACTATTATTTCCAAAGTTCACATATAGCTTCAAAATGACTATTTAGAATAATGAAACTTCAAACCTTGAATTCAAGTCTTTTAATTTGTTTGATCGCAAATTAGTTAAATTGCTTATTTATTTATTTATTTAAGGGTATATACCATAAAACTAATTATTTTATTTACATATTTCAGAGAAAAAATGTAAGTATACTAAATATACTAAAATATTCCAATTTTTTAAATTCTATACAGTTATAAGGGGATTTTATGAAGTATTAACAATTAAAGCGTGATGTGCAATAGTGCACTATACGCAACTTGTCGTAATGATCATTTTGTGCCTATATTCGTATATTAGATGACCCTCATGCCAACTGGACTGGCATCATGCGCTGTTGTACGTAAGCACTTGTCGTAGAGCACGCTTCAATAAGAGATATTATTATAAAAATTAAAAAATGTAGTTCTAGTGCTATAAATGTTCCCTTTTCTATTAAATAGTGTTATTTGTATATTAAATAATTAACAGCATGTATTTCATATGATTTTCTCAACTATTTATGTACTTTTTACATTCTTATCCTTAAGACAAGGTATTAGTTTCATGTAAAATTTAAATCCATCGATTTTCATCCAACTTCTAGCTTTTGAGATCACCCTTAATCTAATTCAGAAAAAAAAGACTTTTACATGTCAGTCTGTCTACAGTCCGTCTTCATTTTGTGGGCATGATAACTATCAAAAGAATAATCGTATTGGATTGTGCTTTGGCAGACTTTTTCAGAGCCCAAAAGGAAAGAATGAGTTCATGTCACGTGCTTTTAGATCAGTTCCTTTTTTTTAATTTTGGGTATTGAGTGTTTCGCTTGAAAGAAAAACAGTAAGTACAAAATACAAATAATTAAATATCTTTCATCATATAGACAAGAATATATAATATTAAGGTAAGAGGGCATCCATCTTACGTTAATAATATACACTTGGCACTTATCAAAGTTGCAAATACTCTTCAACTTAGTGGTAAATTCTTAAAATTATAATAGAAGATCGTTTTTTCAGTGCAGTCTTCTTTGACTGACGTTTGTGGGCTTACTCACAAATATTTTTATAAAAATTGGAAAATTATTATTCATCTCAGAAAGATCTGCAAATTTTCTTAAATCCATCGCCATTTCCATTAAGTTGTTTCATACATATTTAGCGTCATCTATTTGTTCACAATATATGTTATTGAACTGATCCACTCCCCTATACAAAAAAGTAAAAAATTCTTTATTCAGTCGGTTGTAAATTGTTCCTCTTGGAAGGTTCTTTGTCCCTTCTGTCAAATTAGGATGATTGTACTTGGCACTATGTATCATTCTCGACTTCAAATGACGAATCTATTTTACATGAAGAAAAATATCGATACTAGCACTAAGAGTAGGCCATTTCAAGATATTGGACTATGCAAAAAAAAACTTATCCTTAAGAGTTTAACTACAATATTCGTCACAATATTCAATGCAACTCAAAGAAAATTGATTAAAATGTGAAAAGAAAGAAATATGAGTTTCAAAAACTGATTATGGCCATTGTAACCATGGCCATGACTATCATATTAAAATGTTTTACAACTAACTGTAATGTTCATGGTTTAAATAGTTTTGTCTAGGCGTTAATATGTGATATTTTCCACTTACTCACTTCACAAATGAGTGTGACTTCATTCAATCGAATCTTTCTATCAGAAGCAATTACCTATTCAAAAATTGAGAGAGCTTAAGAAACGTACCTCGAGATTGTTTCTTAAAAGTATTAAAAGCAAATAAATAGCGGACTTTATCGACAGTTTTTATCAGAAATATTTCAAATATTAATGAAGCCTTACCACAGCGTGAATTATTATTCTCAATAATTTACTATAAATTGTTTAAAACATTTAGAAAGTTTGTGGCACCTACTCTAAAACAGTTTCTCTACTTGGCTCAATAACAAAAAAATAAATAAAATACCGAATTCTATTTTTATCAGGAAGTCAACTTTCCACATTCGGCGTCAAGGAGATTTTTTTACTTTCATGATACCTTTAAATCAAATCGGTTTTCATAATTTAAATATTAAATGGAAGCAGGCAAAGCTCGCTGCAAAGTCTAATCAACCTACTCTTACAGTAGAAGAAAAAGCCTTTTTCGAGAAACAATTTGAAACCGATTGAGCAAATGATTTTTCTTTTATGAATAGGTGAATGGATCAGTTTAATAACCATGGTGTGATAAAATAGATGACACTTCACGTGCATATAATAATCTAAAGGAAGTGGCGATTAACGTTGCTCCGCTTATCTTTTTTTGCTTCTATTTCTGATAGCAGAAATTTACTCTGTAGAATTTTTGCAATAATTTGAGGGTTTCGTTCAAAAGTTTATAAATGAAAAATTTAAAATGAATTTAAATATGAAAAATGATTATATATGCCAATGACTTAATAAGGATAATTTCAATCAGTTTTTAACCTATTTTTTACTTTGTGGAGGGACGGGTGTATTGTGATTGATTGGCATTCTTCTCCCAAAAGGGGAATTAGGTACTGCATCGTAGTTGGAGCTTGCAAATCCCATGAAATGGAGTCAATACGTATATTTATTTTACTTTGATTTGTCCTCGTACAACGTTGTAGGTCATGGGTCATAGTATATAATTCATTTTCTATTTGTACATGATTATATAGTGTTGCTTCGTTTCACGAAAAACGAAAATATGCATCAAGTACAGTAGAATGAAAAGTCCAGATCATATATTGCGGATCGGTTCAAGCATTATTGCAGTTTTCACTTTATGTCGTTGCATCACATGTAACAATTGGAGGGTGGTATTGCAAAAGGCAGTAAGCAACATTTGGTCGAAAATGAGATTTTTACTCAATTATGAAGGCAGAAATTCTAAATAATTTAAATACATATTTAAATTAGTAATAATTAGTATTGCATCTTTTGTCTGAGCCCAAATCTTTTTTCCGATTTTTTATCTATGTATTCATTAATCTAATAACTATATGAAAAATTATCTTAGCATTTTTTTGTAACTCTCAAAAGGGGTCTGTAATCCCTGCCTAAACCCGACAATGATATTTTAACTTGAGCGCAAAGTAAAGCTGCCAAATTTAGAATAGTCTTTTTTCTGTGCCACCCTTTAATTTTTGTTACTGAAAAAAGTGCATTTCATTTTATCAAACTAATGACCTCCAATGGTTTTTTGATACCTTTCTAATTTAAAAATATTTGAAATTGAAATAAATCTGACATCTCATATTTCTTTCCTATATTCGTGTAAGGATTGAATTTCAAAATCAGGTGTGCGTCAGAATTCGAAGTAATGTATCTATCGAATGAGAAATGCAGGAGTTTTCATATTACTCGCACATACGAGTACAATTCACAAGCATGACTGATTTTCCTATCACCTCCGTATCGACATGTGACGTCAATGCCATGGTATCATTGTAAGCGAATTTTTGCCATAATTTTCTGGATTGTACATCCTTTGAATTAGGACTGCACGCGGTATTAAATTTTAGTGTGTAATTTAAACTTTTACCTTTAGCAATTGGTACTTCGTTTTGAGAATTGCCTGCTGGACCGTTACAGATTCCTAATTTATGCAACAGTGATACATGAAATTTATTCTCTGACTTCAATAAGGCAAATCGTAATTACTCGTGATTTTCATTCGTTCATATCTGAACGATAATTGGCTTTCATCAAATTTACATTTTTTACTTTATTCAAATAAATCCCTGATGAGATGTCTTACTTTAATTTACATCTGGTATTTCAACAGATATTTTCTATTGAATTTATGCAATCATTTATTTTCTCTAAAATTATTGGGCTTAAACGAGGGATGTGTCAATTTTGAGACTTTTAGTTTGTAATTTTTTACGGTATATAATTATTTAATTCAAAATATTTCAAGCTTTAAAATTTTCTTCAATTTTAAGGGGTTCCACTTCAAATTTTTAAAATTTTGTAATTTAAAGTTATCTACCCCTCACGTTAAGAAGTTATTACGGTACCTTATTCTTATTCTATTTCCGGTTTTCCAATCCAGGAAGGTTCTTTCTCATGTGTCTTTATAGTTTTCGCTCTAGCCATTCTTGAAAATCCCTCAACAACTCTGATAAATCTTATTCCTACTGCTTCTATTTTTGGTACTTGTCCAGATCTTTCTACCAGTATGGCGAGTGCTGAAGTTTTATGAACTACGTGCCGCGATCTTTTCCTCGCGTTTCCACTCAAAGTTTTTCACTCGACCACGTACATTGCTTGGATTGTTTTAAAATTTATTTCAAGCATCGATCTTATACTGAAGAAGTAATTAATATTTACTAGATATATTGTGTCTTTTTAGCATGTCGATTCCTATTAGACAGTATTCAATATTTTGTACTTTCCATTTTTGGATTCTTAAATATTCTAGATTTAAGTAACTAAAATTAATAAGCAGCTTGATTTTAAGCATAATAAAATAATATTTAAACTTTGTATTTATTCAGAGTTTGATTCTTATTCATCCTTTCTATCCCTGGCGAGAACAAAGTTATTTTTGTTTTAAACCATTTAGTCTGGAATAAGGATTGAAAAAGCTTTCGGCCTTTCAAGGATCGTGACGTGATTTTCGTTCTATGCCTCGGCTTTTTTATAAGCCTCTCAACCAGTTTAAACTCATTAGGAATACATTTTTATTCTGACCATTAGGGATTTCTAGTGTGCGGTGTATCCGCAAATAGCATCGGAATATTAAGTGGGTGAAGATCACAAATCCTGCTATCCCCTTCATATGTCTCTATTTGATTTGATTTTATTGTTATATTTATATCGAATATATTATTATTCCTTGTGTAATTATTTTATTATTTTATAATTTAAAATTTACTATCAAATAAGTTTTACCCTCATATAGTAGTAGTATTGCTCTATTTGTTTGAGAATCATCTGATTTATACAATTAGGTAACAGTTCAAGTCTAAAACTAATTGTTATTCTCACAAATAAAAAAGAGGACTAAAAATCAAGGTTTATGGTAAACATTAACATAGAGAAGATAAACCTTACTTACAACAAAAGCAATTAAAGAAACCTTTAACCATATAATCCACTATATAATGTTCATTCTTGAAACTAACTAACAAGCATAATAATTATTTGGAAAGAATTTTATCAGGATTTTCTAGAATATTCAGGCGGGCATTCTTTATCTCACATAGATCTCTACTTTCGCTTATACATGAAAATCTTAAAGTTTTAAAGAATTGACATGCTACTGAAAGATGGTAGGCGGGTTCTGTATTGAAAATATCCTCATGGAAGTAGGTACAATAACCATCAACATTCAAGCTGCAGGTTTTATCTGTGATTATAAGTCTAGGTATCAACTTATTTATTAACCTTAATTGAATTATAATCGACTGTTTTACAATTCGTATGAATCATATTCTGTGAGTTTTGATAACTTGCAAAAAGGAGTTGAAAAAATATTAGAAATAATAACTGAGAAACGTAGTATTTTTTGTGAGTCTGGGGTAGAGTCTCTTATTTTTCCGTTATTATTATAACTTTTTGTTCTTTTATTTCTGGAAGTGATAAAGTAAACAATTAAAATATTCTGGTTTCTGTGCAAGAAGTTTAGAAAATTTCCCCTGAAATACCTTTAGGCCAATATAAATATTATTAGATCCAGCTCTCCTTTCAGATCATTTAGCATTATCTGAATTTCAGTAGACGCTACAGATGAGGCAGATTCATTTTCAAGAACAGAATGAAAATACAGAAAAGATTTTCATTAATTTTTTAGAATAAAAATTTCTCTTTTTTCTTAGGGATAAAAATCATCTAAAACTCCATTATCTCCTAATCCCTCCGAAATCCTTTCATTTCACTAAAATTCTTTTGTTTAATGAACCATATATTCCATATACCGAGATATTGTATTATAGGAAAACATATTTTTTTGTTCATAAAATAACCATTTTTTATTGCTGAAGCAAAAAAAACTTTATTCGTTAATCCAAAGGGTTTTTGGAATGTGATTTGTGATATATAGAAGTTTAAAAACTAATAGTTTTGTTTTAAGAAAGTGGGTCTTTCGAAAGAAAGGAAATAGGCTTACATTTTTAATTTTTTAACGGATGAACTTTTTTAGTTTGCAAAATATGAACAGGGTAATCGAAGGTCAGGGAAAACCTTAAAATCAGGGAAAACTCCAAGAATTTTATTGGTCAGGGAAAATCAAGGACAGTTAGGGATTTTGAAGAAAAAATATTGCAAAAGTCAGGGTATTTCTATAAGAGCCACTTTAAATCACTGTCAAGGTTAATAAATTAAAAATTTTAAGTTTATATAGTTTTATTCCGTTCATAGAATATTCTCGGTTAAAAATGTATATATATATATATATATATATATATATATATATGTCTTTTTTGTTTTTGAAAATTCGCCTTATCTGCGGAAAAGTCGTCTTTTTAGTTTGAAAATTTCAACTATGTTGTTAAAAAATTTAATTTTTGTCAAAAACTCATATTTTGTTGTTGAAAATTTAACCGAAATCCTTCTTGGTTGAAAACTTAACTATTTTATTAAAAGTTCATCTTTTTGACTTAAAAATTTATCTGTTTTAATAGAAATTTAATTCGATTGAAAATTCAACTGCTTGATTGCAAGTTCATATATTTGGTTAAAAACTTAACTATTCTTTTGAAAATTCAATTATTTTGTGGAAAATTAAACTCTTTAATTGAAATATGAACTTCATATTAGGTTTTCTCGTTAAAAGTTCATGTTTTTGTTAAAAATTCAAGTCTTCTAAATATTTGTTCCGTTGACTTCAAAATTGTAATATTTGCTTGAAAATCGAAGTGCTTTTTGTTTAAGTTTAATCCTTTTTTATTAAGACTATTTCTTTGAAAATGTTTTAGTTGAAATATACTTGTTATAGTTAGAATATAAACCGGTTTGTGGTTAAAATTTAATCTGTTTTGTTTGAAAATTCGATTATTTGGTTGAGAATTCATCTTTGTAGGTAGAAGATTCAAGTACTTGATTATAAATCAAACCGCTTTCTTCAAAATTTGATTATTTTCTAGAAAGTTTCATTATTTTATTAAAAATGTATCATTTTGGTCGAAAATTCAACTGTTTTGTTGAATATCCGTCCACTTTGTCCACTTGGTTGAATTTTAATCTTTTTTGTTTGAGGATTCTACAATTTGGTTGAAAATAAATATTTATAGGTTGTATTTGCGGAAAGGGGGAAATTATTCAGGTAAAATTCAGAGAATTGTGAAAATGAAGTTTTTCAGCTACTCGGATAAAGTTCAAAAGATTTGTCGAAATGAATTAAAAAATCCTTGAGTTCCGAGTTAAGTATATGCAGGTAAGATCACTGTCACATGAAAAGAGGAGAAATACATTACATGATTATATTTGTGTAGTTAAATTATAAATTACAGTTTACCTCCTGCGAAACTCAGGAAGCGACTTACTAAGTCTGTGCTGTATCTGATAGGCTGCTTGATATTCCTCTGATACCGCATACTCCGGTGATTGCGACTTCCCTCTCACTCGTCTCCTTCAGCGACAATTGATACCTTCTCATCCCCCTTGTACTATAAGATATAATTTCACCAAGGCGGTTTGGTTGCTGAGCGTTGTAAATTAACCCTCCGATGGTGTTCACTTTATATGAGTAACAAAGAACAACTGGTTATTCTCCTTAGACTGATTCTGATTACAAAATGATTCTGAATCAATCCCAATAACACAACACCATTTTCGTACTATTTTTAAATTTTATTAGTGCAGTTCCCATGGCCAAATCCATAAATTCCTTTATCTGTATCCCAAATGTATGCATTTTTTATTGTTTATCAAAAAAGTTTTGCAGCTATAAAATTAAAAAATTTTAAAACCTTAGTTTGTCAATAATAATTGTTCTAACAAGGTTCTATAAAAAATACAGTATTCATGAAAGAAAGATCCTGTAAAATATTTTTTAGAAAGTTTGGACCAAGGCAAGAGTCAGTACCTAAAAATCGACACCTTTTCTTGGGAGCAAGTCACATATATATGACTCAATTTCGCAATTCATTGATGGTTTAAAAAGTTCTAAAAGATACTAGAGAAGTTAAAAAAAATTAATATTATTTTATTGAGGATCGGTTTGATCATACGAAGAGCACAGGTTCAGAATAAGATTTAAAGAAAATAGCTTGGAATTAAAGGTGAATAAAACATCATGTGTATCAGAAAAATGAGACATGTATAACTTTCAAGCTAAAATTCAAAACAACACAAGACCGCGACAACGTCAGATATCAAAACGGTGCTGATTTTTTCGAGGATAATGCCAATGTTTGAAATTATAAGAAGTAAGTCGTAAAAATTCAAAAACGTCTTATACTTGAACAATGGATTTCTTGGGTCCACATCATGTCATATGCGGCAAGGCTCTCTGCGGCAAGACGCATCTACGGTATGTCTCATCTGCGTGACGAAACAAAAGCTGAGCGGAACTCAAGTGGGTTTGTTCCCCGCCACCGCCAGCCCCACAACCGTCACTGTATCGGAGTTTCACTGTACTATAATATTAGAAAATTGGCATAATAATCCATATACGGCACGGATATCATAACATGAATATTTTGTCTAAATTTCGAAACAGTTACAGGGTGTCTGTAATTACAATTTTTTAACTGAAGGCACCGACCTCTCTGATATAATGATCCCATACTTAGCGGTTAACTAGGCGGTCTGGCCTGGGGCTAGCCAGGAAAAATTTTACACTTTGGGCCAGGCCAAGGCCAGACCACCTGGTCAGCGCTAGATTGCACCAAAAAAATTACCACTTAAAGTTGCATTAATTTTTCAGTTATCCGTTAAATAATAATTTTTTTACTTATATCGAAGCACAATTTAGTAAAGTTTTTTAATTTTTTATGAAGTCTAGAAATTAGAAATAAAAAAGTACTTCAAAACGCTTGTCACACAACTGTCCCGACCTACAATTTTTTAATTAAGAATTTCTAAATAATGGTAAAACTTTTTTTTTAATATTTAAAATTTACATATATCCTTTATAATCGAAAGTTGCCACTAACTCTTCTGTGTGCACTAATAGGTCACTGAGATATCTTTTGTTCTGAAGGTTTAAAAAAGTAACCTGAATACGGATATCTTACTGGT